>JABXWE010001037.1:0-46028 GCA_014611495.1 Limonius californicus
ACCCACCTGTTGGAACAGGCATCAGTATTAAATACTAAATACTCCTTTTCTGTAAACTGGGATATTGAGCACTATAAAACTTTTGTACATTGTTGACGTGTGTAATGTGTTTTAGGTAATTTGGTCTAATGAAAAATTGATAGGTTAAATTTTTTTTTGCTTTAGTATTTATTACTATTATTTAAATACAACTTTTAATTTGGATTACCATTAAGTTATTTATTGATTTTTTAAACATTATGTAATTGTTACAAATATTATACAGGCATTAATTCAAATAAAAGATATTTCAAATTTACTTTATTTAGTTTAATTGTTGCTAACTCTATAAAATAATAATAAAACTCCACAGATAATAAGGTACATTTTACAAATAAAATATAAAATGTGTCCAAATCGTATATTCTACAGTAAATAAATACCTTACATGAATTTTTGACTTAGTACAACATTAAAATGAGATAAATCTTTACAAACAATACATTTTACAAGCAGGAAATACAAAATCGAAAATAATTTAGTATTAAATTTCTAAAGGAATAAATAAAAACAAATAAGGCGTACATAATTAAACTTAAACTCTTAATACAAAGTAAAAGAAGTTTTAAAACTCAATTGTCTGCAATTCAAGACATAACAACTAAAGTAATCATTATGATACAAAAAGTTTTCTGTGAGAGTATCAATTCGCAATACCACCAATTTAAAAACTCATTAGCATATCAACATGAAATATTTATGTTGGAAACCAAGCCTAGGTTCCTCCGAATAAGCGAAGCAAAGACATCATTGTTTTACTAGAATAGGGGCAAAATCTGTATCTATTACGACATTGGCTAGGGTTAGATGCTTGCTGTCCATACTTTAAAGCATTCTGAAGTTGCCTACTTGCCCAGTTTTCTCTTTGACTTGAAGACCTGTTACAATTTAAGTTAAACTATCATAAACACCAAAATTTTTTAAATAGACTACATACTTTATAAGAAAGAGGATACTGCTTTCCTCTGCAGGTAATTCATTAGGGTTGGTTGCCATTAACTGGCACACAAAACTACGTGCACAACCTACAGGATCTCTTGACAGAATTCGTTCCCAATCTATTTGTGGTTGCTAAAACATGAAGAAGATGTTTTATTAGTCACATCAAACGGTACCTCTATAAGAGCTACCTATCGGGTAGTTTTACTCTGGATAGGGACTTGTAAAACTACCTAAATTACAACCAAATGTGTGAGTTCTAAAGAAATATTTGGTTTTTTAGCAAGGGCGTATCCAGAGGGCAACGGGGGGCAGAGCTTCCCCCCTTCTAAGGTGGAAAAAATTTAAAATAAATCAGAAAAAATATAAACAAATTTCTGAAAATCGATTAATAGATTGCTTGTTGGTATCTCAACATTTTGGGAGAAACTAATTACGAAATAGAGAACCTCGCGCCATCTGTTAAAAGTCATCAGAACTACAACCTGTACGTGGATTATACACGTACAGGTTGTAGTTCTTATGACTTCTCACAGATGGATGTGGTTAGCTCGTGGCAACAAGGAGCTTTTTAGAATAATCTCGTCTCATTTCACGACTAATCAACAACGAGAATATTCCAGAAGCTATTTACCTCGTACATATGGAAGAGCGCGCGCATTTCGGTTAGTCAGTGCAGTTAAGTTACATTCTCACAAGGGGCACAAGTGTGTGCAATTTTTACGACAGTAAAGTTTGTTGTTTCGTGCGGGACTCCGACTCGGGCTGCCGTGCAGACTAGACGTGCCTCGCCGCGTCCCGCTAAAGAGTTTAAATAAATAACGGCAAATAAGTTTATTTATTTAGTGGATCTTTAGGGCAAATACCCGCGTTTAGTGCGTGATTAAATTAAAATAAAGTGTTAGTTGTGTTTATTTCGCCCAGCGGGTCTGCTAAACTGCGATCGCCTGCATAGCGGCGAACCGATCAAACAGCGGAGGACAACAAGGACGAGGGAGGACGAAGAAGAAATAGAAAGAGAAAGATAAGTAATCTTGTAGTCTGGTATTGTAGTAGTAGTAGTAATAAATTTGTATGTGTATATATGTATATATAATTAAATGGAACGGGGGATGTAGTAACAAGTGCATGAGAGCACAGGAAGGTTAGTATAAGGGGACATGCCTCAAGGGTCGGCTCAGGTATAAAAACCCTTGCGGACCGGGCCGACAAAAACCTCGTCTCAACTAACACCAAACGCTTGGGATGAGATCATAAATTTCAATCGAGGGTGACACAATTCGACAACGGCCAAAAATTTCCAAGAAAGCAAGGGGCACGTTTAGTGAATGGGTCGATTTTGGACGCATGCCGCATAATAAAATTTGACTTTTGTTATTTTCGTAGTGTGGGGCAGTTAATACGCAGAAACGTTGTAAATACATCAATTTTTATCTCCTGTAATTAAGTAAAATTTGATTTTGGATTTTCACTGCGTGTAAAAATACAACATACCAGGTGAATCAGATAGACGTCATAAATTCGCACTGTTGTAGGCAATTGTAATCTTTTAACGTAATAAATGAATTGTAAACGTTACTCTCATTTAATTTAATTATACTTACTTAATTTTATTGTGCGGTATTTTAAATCTTAAACTTAAATTTAACTCAGAGACCGCAAATTAGGCAAATTGGGTAGGTCCGATATCTAACATTACGGAATGCGGTCAAGCACAACCAGTAATATCAGAAGGTAGGAAGACGCACACGTAAGACACATATGATTCTTCCTCTCCTACAACAACATAACCTACCAAACGGAATAGAGAAGAAAATATACAATTCCATCACAGCCACAACGGCACTATCATCATCATCATCATCAACACCCTTTACGTCTCACTGCTGGGCATCGGCCTCTTCTCTGCCAACGTGTTTCTCCTCAGCGCTAAGGTAGAATCACGGGGGACCTACAGTTTAACGTCGAATCCGAACGACAGAAATTCCAGAAAAGGTTTTTAGCATTAAGATTCCACGGTTGCAAGCCGAATTGGGAAATTGTGTGTGGTGGGTTGCAGACAAGATTTTTATAAATCTGCATAGTTCTGCTTAGGTTTCGAACCCAAACCAGAATCGACGTTTTATTCAGAAAGCGAGCGCTCTACCAACTGAGCTACCACCACATTTTCACAACGGCACTATACGGATTGAAAACCACCGAAATCACGAAAGCCAACAGAATGGCACTTCGAAGCATGGACGAGAAAATCCTTAAACTATTTCCAATACCAATAACGACGGGGGAAGAAAACACTTCGACGGCACAATGGATTCTAGAAGGGAAAACAATAACTACACGGCTCACTACATCACGAATTAAATACTGGGCACATATTCTAAGAAGACCGGCCAACCATCCTCTACAGCAAGCTTATGCCATGCAAACAGAAGAAAAGAAGATCGGAAGACGGAAGCCAGAAGAGTATACGCAGTGATTGAAGAATCCGATCAAGAATTGACTGAAGACGAACAGGATAACGAAGAAGAAAAGCAGCAAGAGGGTGAGGAAGGGGAAAACAAAGGAGAAGGAACGAAACAAGTACCAGTGGGAAAGCAAACGATGGACTTCGAGCCGAGCCGATAGCTGCAGAGAGTTCGGATGGGAAAGAAGGAAGAAGAATCGAGAGGCGACATTAAAATTAAATGGAAAAATACGATTTGGAGTTAATATTAAGTTATTAGCTATTAGGAAACTAAGATAGGTGGAAACTGTTACCTTAGAACAATAGATAGTTAAGAGATACGAACAATGTGAAACTTGGATACCAAAGTTTATTAGGGTTAAAGGCATAATCGCATAACGGTCCCGGTTACGTACTCAAAGTCCCATTGATGCGTAGCGTACTAACTAGCCGGTGTTGCAGCAGCGGTGTCTTGCGGTATGCATTGCAGACATGTTAACGTTGTGCAATACTCCATCCGATCCCACCCTATCCATTAAATCCCTACCCACTTACTGGTATGGAGTGGGCCTGGCGTAATCCAGGATTGACCCTCGAGTCGGCTCCATGTCAGATGATGATGATGATGATGACTAAGCAAAAATATAGATTATCCCGAAAAAGCAATGCAAAACGAAATTTGGAATATTGTAGTTTTTCAACGAACAGCAAAAAGCTACCAACTAGACGAATTTGTCAAACAAATTCATCATAAAATATTACGGTTTCCATCATATACCAGTGCCAATACAACAGAATTGAAATGGTATTGTCAGATTGTAAAAGAAAATAAAATCAAAAAATCGGTGCAACGAGGCCGTCGCGCGAAGATGTTATAACCACTTGGAGCAGAGTGTTTATAGGAGTAGGTGAAGAGAAATAGGATGCATACGATGTCGGACAAATATATAACGGGATTGATCAAATACAAAGCATGTGAGGTGAAAATACCTCTAGCGTCCTTCGAAGAAATCTCCCTCGACTTCTACGCACCGTTGAAATCGACGATACAAGTCGCGGAAAGCCTGCTTAAAGTTGTCGCGAGGAAGTGTGTTTAGTTCGACGGTAACATTCCGTTGAATGTCTTCCACGTCGTCAAAGCGCCTTCCCTTGAGGGTCAATTTAGCTCAGGAAACAGCATGAAGTCCGCTGGAGACAGATCCGGCGAATAGGGAGGATGTTCTAAGACTGAGAAATTTCTTGTCGCCAAAAACGTCTTCACAATCAAGGCAAAATGCACAGGGGCATTGTCGTGTAAAAGGTGCCACTTGCCGGAGGCTGCCAAATGCGGTCGCATACGTCGAATGCCTTTTAGTAAACGCGGTATGACACCCTTGTAGTACAGGCTAGTGACGGTGACACCCGGTGGCACAAATTCTTTATGAATGATGCCTTGACTATCGAAGAAAGTGATCAGTATGGTCTTCACTTTCGATTTTTGGATACGGAATTTCTTTAGCCTGGGAGACGTCTTAGATCGCTATTCCATGTTTTGTCTCTTGCTTTCTGGATCGTACTGGAAGCACCACGACTCGTCACCAGTAACAATTGAATCCAGAAAATTTGGGTCACTGTTGGCTGTTGAAATGAAGTCGCGGGAGGTGTCCACTCGATGCGCTATTTGCTCAGCGGTTAAATCGTGCGGGACAAATTTGGCACCTACCTTCCTTTTCTCCAAAATAGTTCTAATGGTTTTACGGCTAATACTCAGCTCCTGCTCCATCATTCTCAGTGTCAGTCGTCGATCAGCCGCCACAAGTTGTCGGACTTTTCGATCGTTACGGGGTTTCTCGTTGTGATCGGACGACCCGGCTTCTGATCATCGTAAATGTCCTGCCGACCTTCACGAAATCTGGCAAACCACTCGAAAACGCGAGTACGGGACATGGCCTCATCGCCGTACACAGTTTTCAACATCTCGAATGTGTCCGTGGCCGTTTTCCCCAATTTGAAACAAAACTTAATGTTCGCTCTCTGCTCCATATTTGACTTGTTTCACATGTGACAGCTGCACTAACTTGTTCATTCGCATGCACAGTCAACCACGCAAGTTCTGACAGGATGCCGTTTTAGCTATGTGTAGACGAAAGTTCCAGCTACAATTTGGATATGAGTTAGAAACAGTCAGTTTCTTATAGCGTCCGCAGTAGTGCCAATCCCGTGTCATATTTGTCCGACCTCGTATGTATGTATGTTAATAAAATAGAAAAAGTTATTGATTCAACGTGGACTGTTGAATATCGAGAAGATCTGTTAGTTTTGGAATGTTACAATCACTGATTACATGATTATTATTGTTATTGCTTATTGTTAAAATAAAATATAAATTCAAATCAAATATTTACTAAATAACGCTTACATAATGACTAGCATACATTGTGATCCAAATATTATTTTAGTAAATGTGTATCTGTTATACACTATTGTCTGTCAGAAATACCTACACATACAGAAATAAAAGCATCCTTGTTGTGTCATTTAATTTATTGATGTTCAGTTTTACAAAACAGTTTATTTATTTAGTTTGAGGAATGTTAAGCTTAACTGCAATTCTAGACAAGTACAGTCTAAAAATTTATAAAAAATAAATCATTCTCCCTAGCAACTAGAAACAGTGACGTCACGTGTTTACAGATATAATAAAAAACGTAAATATCAGCAACTATGACGTCGCTTTAAAGGGGTAATCCGACGACTACAGTATCACTTTTAAACATCCCATTGGCTGTCTCTTTAAAGAGGAAAATTCTTATGTAAACTGGAATTAATATGTTATACAGAGTGAGGTAATACTGCGATATAGTTTCTAATGCCTTTGTTATAGCAACTTGGAAAAAACGTTAAATACAAAAATTGTTCGTTTGGTAACTACAAAGTGATTTTTTTAAAAAGTCAATTGCAGCAAGCCTAGAAAAAAAGCTATTCCGTCTGCAGTCAGCTTTAATGAGCTTTGAATGACATTTACCTGTATGTCAAACTGTGTGATAGTTCAGGTAGTTAAAAATTTTGGCCCAACAAAATGTGAAAATGAACAAGTATCTAGTTGCAACTGATTTGTAATTTATTAAGGTAAGTAAATTACAGGTTTTTCGTCAAAATTTCTTTCTTTCTGTTACAATTTTCATATTGTCAGATTCTAAAGCTTAATATAGACGGGACAATCCCTAGGCTACTGCAATTGACTTTTTAAAAAATCACTTTGTATGCATAACTTAAAATTATTACTGACTAAACAGGGTGTTTTGTTTTAGAGGGGCAGTGGCCAACTTCTTTATTTTAAATAGAACATCCTGTATATTATTAAATTTTTGTCTACAACAATATATGATTTTAAGTATCTATCAGTAATGTTTTCAGAAATAATTAACTTTCTTTCAAATTTTGAAAAAATGGCAGTCTATTTTTAACAGTTAGTATGTAAAGAACGGCATGTGTATAATTTTTCATAAATTATTTTGCATTTTACGCGAACGCATTTTCAGATAGGTGTCGTACTAGGGTTTAGAATTAGAATATATTATACTGGATGTTCCTCATTTGCAACCACATTTAATACAATTTCCCTATACATATATTTTTACATTTTCGAGCTTGTCGTTCAATAGCCCTTAACGTATGTAAGGTTTTACATGACTTGTGTTTTTCATCATTACAAGATATTTTAACAATATCAAAATATTTCGTTATTGAAGAGTTACAGCACCAATAATAATAATCAGTAGCGTTTCTAAACACTGCTGACAACTGTTTGAAATAAACAGTGAGGTAAGACAGGGTGTAACTTCTCAGCAATATTGATTAATGTATAGTACTTAGTATTATGAGCAAAAATCCATTAAGAAACACATTTAAAATTATAGCAAGTACTCTATATGTCGACCATTTTCTTAAACACAAATTTAATCGATGCATAAAAAAATTGCGCACTTCCCAATATTACAGGTGTTATGTCTGTAAAAGCATGTTCAATTCGCATTCGCGTATCTCTCGTGGTAGGGGACATTCTGTAAACTATATCTTTTACAAACCCTCACAGAAAGAAATTTAAAAAAAAGCAACTGAACCTCTTCTCCCAATCCATTTAATGAGAAATTGAGCGTTTAAAACATTTCACGTCCAAATTATAGTGTAGAGGGGTCCCGTCGTATTGCAGCCATAAATAATGTTTAACGGAATATTTTCTAATAAATCCTGTTAGGATTGACCTTACGAATAAAAACTACTGAGCTTTTGCATTTCATTTATGCAGTTCCTGGGTAAACAAACAGCAGATGCGATTAGATTCAATGGCGGCGAGAGGCAGGTGACACACAACATGTAATAAAACACAGACTTACTGATCTGTCAATAAATATTGGGCAGTTGTACTCACCGGGGATCCTCCAGCCCCCTGCCCCTGGATTGGGACTCGAACAGGATACGGATGCTCATCTGCCGACTAGCTGCTGTGGCCGCAGCCATTCGTAATCATAGAGTAATTACTACAATTATGCATGTCTTCTGATGCACCAATCCTCCAGAGGGTTCTAGGCTATTGGACTACGTCCAGCCAGTCTCTCTATTATTCATAGGAGAAGTGAAGGGGAGAGTATCATTAGTGTCCACACCCCCACGTAAAAGTCAGTCGATGCCATCCTGCCATTAATGTTGCATTCATAATATTAATAACTCGACATAGCAACGATGCAACCTCTGCCGACTGACTACCTCCCGAATGATTGCTAGGTAAAATATTGATTAATCATGCCACACGCATTATCTACTCATATAGCTACTTATATTTACTACGCTACTGTTTCCAACAACTACTTACATAGACACACCAATATTGTATAAGAACCATAATAGGACCGAATGCCTGTAAACCACATAATAATAAATAGATAATACGTAACCATTCGGGTAAACACATATAACATTTCATGGGATATAAACCGTAACCTCCCTAGCGACGCCACTGCTTATATTAGCCAGTGTTGCCATTTCAGCCCATCTTTATACATAATCACATAAATGGTAACACTAAATTCACACCTTGCCTCAGCTTAGAGGATAATCGCATCACAATCAGTTAGTAAGTTCGCAAACGCTATTAATTAGTTATTACGCCAAAGATATGCAAACTTACGCCTTAAGACCCTTCTTAAGACTCTGCCACACGGCCCTTCCTCCAAACTTTTATAATTCTTCCCAGCTGTTATAGAGTCGAGGAAAGTTACGGAAATGTTAGCAAATATTTATCTGTTGAGCGCACATTCAAGTAATATTCACAGCAGGCAAAAACTGTTGGCGAACATTCCCAAAAACAGTGTTTTAAAAATTGTAAATACTTTCACCATTCAGGTGTCCTTCAAAAAAGTAGCGACCAATGACATGTTTGTCTACAGTTCCTCCCAAACATTTAAAGACTACTGACGTTGATTATTGACTTCTTTAATTTCTTTGTTCTTAAAATCGCCGTAAAACATACAAACATTTGTAGTTTAATATGTCATTAAAAAACTTAACTTTTATAAAATTCTATATTCATTAATACAATTTCAAAACAAAATAAAATTACATCTTATTACCAACTTTTCTGTTTTTTTTTCTCTTAGCTTTTTAATGGTTTCTAAATATTTTCAAAACGAAAAACGCAAGTCATTTAAAACCCTACGTGCGTTTAAGGGTCATTGGACAACAAGCTCGAAAATTTAAAATACACAGGGTGTTCAAAAAAAAATGAAATATTAGGAGTTGAATTGTATTAAATAATATGGTTCGAAATTAGGAATATCCAGTATAAGATATTTAAATTCTAAACAGTACGACACCTATCTCAGAATGCGTTCGTATAAACTGCACAATAATTTTGAAAAATTGGATGCCGTTCTCTAGATACTAACTGTTAAAGACAGGCCATCAGTTTATCAAAATTTAACAAAAAGTTTATTGTTTCCTAATTATTAACCTGCCAAAATAAATATGTCAACTGCTTGATACAGGGTGTCCCTAAATTGCCTTAAAAGCTGCAGGTAAGCTTTTTCTACAACCGATATAGACCTCAAAATTGCAAACAGGAACTTACTACCGCGCTTAGTTTCCTCATAAGAACCAGTTAAAGAATCTGAAACTTTGCAACACTGTTGAAGCTACTTAGAAAAAACTAAAATCAGTAGGCCAACAGTTGAAATGTTTAAAGTAAAAATTGGGATACAGTGCAAATCCAGTGGTGTTAAATGTGGCTTCTTGGGGGCCAGAGCCAGACCACTGTACTTCCGCGGACGATGCATTTTCTTGGATAAAATTCGCTAAGCCAGTTTCTCGTTCTAGCCGCATAATGAGATGGCGCCCCGTCTAACTGCATCCACATATCGTGGCGAACCAATAAAGGGATATCTTCTAACAATGTAGGGAGTTCGTCGTTCAGAAAATTCGAGTAATTGTTAGCATTCAATCGCTGAGGTAGTACAAAAGGACCTACCAATTTGTTATCTACGATTCCTGCCCATACATTGACCGAAAACCTAACTTGATAATTCCCTTCATACATGGCGTGGAGATTTTCATGGACCCAAATACGTTGATTGTGGAAGTTAAAAATGCCATTTCGTGTAAAAGTGACTTCATCTGTCCACAAAATATTTACAAATCTTGGGTTTCTTCTATGTTGTTGTAACAACCAGTTGCAGATGGTAATGCGTTTTTTAATCTTCCTCTAGTAAATGTTGCACCTTGACTTTATGGAGGAGATAAAGGCCATCGTCCTTTATGATCTTGTGAACAGTGGTTTTTGATGCACCAACAACTCTAGAAACAGCACGTGCACTAATACTTGGCTCTTCAGTTACCAGATCAAAAACCTCATCTTCTAAGTTATTGTTTGTAACAGTTCTTGGTCGACCTCTATCCCAATTTGAACAGGAAGGGTATTTCCAGTTTCTCGAAATCTGTGATTTGCAGCTCGAAATACTACATGGCTTGGATGTCTTCTATTAGGATAACGCTGAGCGTAAATCCTAGCAGCTTCATTGCAGTTTCTCTCACATTCCGTAAGAATCCAAATCATAACCACGTACTCTCGTTTATAGCATATGCCATAATGATGGTCAAGACACAAGTAAACTCAATAACACGAATTAAAGGCGAATTTAATGCAGAATTCGTAATGTCAATTCAAAATTGATTTTCTTGACACACTTGTCAAAACGCAAGCAACAGATTTTCGAAATTTTTATCACAGTACCCATGCACCTGCATTGTTGTCAAATTGTACTTTTACCAAAAGTATGATTTTTAACAGTACTTCCAAACGAAGAACTAAATTGCTAATTCAATGTTAATTAGCGGTTTTAAATTAATTTAAGTTTCCTCATTAAGCAAACACATCTATTACTTAATTTCTTATAACCATTTGGCTAAAATTCTGCACTAAAGGTAAGAACTTTAACACCATCGTACAAGAAAACTAACCTGCGGAGCAAATTTTTTCTTGCGGTTTTGTTTTAAGAATTCTTAAAGAAAAAAGTTTACCTAAAGCTTTTAAGGCCATTTAGGGACACCCTGTATTTAGTATGCACTGCTGTACAGTGCTAAGAGGCGTTTTATCGCGAGTTATCGAACATCCTGTATATGAGTTCAACTGTTTTTGCAATTTGACAATTTAATTTAGATATATTATATTATCTCATCAATTCCGCCGGTCTATTAGTTTTTTCGTTAGAATTTTCAATCTGGTTTAAAATAATGCGTTTGTTGGTAGATTTTAGAATTAACTCCAATCGCCACCGGTGTCCATCTCCATGTCCAAGTCGTTTAGATATTCCCCCGATGAAATTTGAAAAGACTGAATGCAAAAGACTCAAACATAATAAACGTTTCGATTTACTTGCACACTCGGCACGTTTAGATATTATCCCAACCAAATTAGAGAAAAATGAAAGAAAAAGGTATAAACTAAATAAACTTTGAGGTTCCCATAAATACTTAAATTTTACCATATTTTTTGTAGAAAATACCCAATAAATGTTCCAGAAAAACCGCAGCGTCCAGTGATTTTCAAAGCCGACCCTGAATGTGTGATTTTTAAAGATTATGAAATAGGAGTGTCCTATGTGGTATTTGTTTAGCCCATATGTATAAAAGATAAAGTTGATTAATACTACTTGTAGAAAAAATTCAAATTAAGAAACGTATCGAAAGTCACTCAAGCGTTTATTCCCCGGATTCTTCCAACAACGTCTTTCTTTAAAGTTGAGTTGGAATCGGGCTCCACAAGAGTTGCCCCTGGAGTGTGTGTCGTTTTCTCTGTTAAATATCAAACGGATATTTATAAAGATGTAGAGGAAGTTATGATTTTTAATACTTATAGAGGACAAGACGTAGAAGTCAAGTTAAGAAGCTCCCGGCAACCTCCGAATTTAATAGCTTTCGTTTTTAAAAGCCTGCAACATTTCACTGAAAAATTTGTGACTATAGAAAGCCTGAACTTTAATGATAGAAGTCGAGCCATCGCCCTCAATTCTACAATCGACTGTGGAAGTTGCTTGCTGGGCAACAAAATAAGTTTTAATTTAATTTTAAAAAACGAAGGAACTATTGGTCAATTTTTTATTGTTAGCGAAGACGACTGGTATTATGCCGATATTTCTGTAATATTAATTTTAAATGTACATCTACAGTCACCAACTGTTTATTTTTTAGGATGCTAATAAAGGCATGGAACTGATGTCGCAAGCCTTTCATATACACCCAACATACTTTGAAATTGACACTGATGAGTTTGTAGAACTAGATCTTACATTTTTTCCCTTGAATTTTGGACTGGAAGTAGAGAAGCTATTTTTATTGTGCAACAATAATACTTTAGAGGAACTCGAAATTGTTGGAGATGGTGTCTTGTTTGAGCCCAACAGTATCGTCATTAAAGTTGGTATTTAATGAAGTTAAATGTAATATTTCAGGGCTCTGGCGGCTCAGTGGTAAAAGAGTCAGGCTTTGGATGTAATAGTCTAAATGCTTCTTAGTTCGAATCGCTCTAGCGATCAGAAAAATATTCTAATTCCCCGTGGCGATCAAATTAATGACACTCCTCGTGTTACGGTCGAACTAGATGAGTAACAAGGCTCTACACACCCACACGTACGCCCGCACACACATACACACCAGGCAGGTCAAGCACGGTTACGCAATAACCCGGTAACCCGCAGAGTCGGGCCCTGTTGTGCATAGCACAAACTAACTTAGCCATGCCTCCCACCACCTTGCCACTGCGTAAGCGTACAAACGAGGATCATAATAATGATTATGACGAAATATAATAAACTACTCCAAAATGAATAGGGATATTGCAGTGTAAGACTTTTAAAGGCAACACCAATTGCTTTTATAATAAAAAAAGTACCAAAACAACAAAATATAACGTCTTTTTAGTAATGAACATGAAAATTACAACAAAGGTACGTTTAAAGAAGAAATTTAACAATATTATAATGAAAGTTGTTATTGTCTCGTTTCACTTAAATTAAATTTATTAAATTCTAATACCGCGTGGCACCTCCTCTGGCAGTAATAACTGCTCTGCACCTTGCTGGTATACTCTGAATGCAATTATCAATATGTTATTGTGGAATTTGATGCCACAGTATCGGCAATACATCCCTCAGCTGTTGCATAGTAGTAGGCTTTGGATTATGATGATCCAGTTGTCTCTGCAAAAGGTCCCATGCATGCTAGATGGGGTTGAGGTCTGCAGATAGCGGAGGAAGAGCAAGATGGTTTATTTCCTCATCTCGAAGCATCTTTAAAACAACCCGAGCACGATGCGGCTTTGCGTTGTCGTCAAGAAAAACAAAATATTCCCGTCCAACAGCGTTGCGACGGTTCAGAACATGGTCCATAATAATCTCTTGGGTATAACGTTAGCCCGTGAGTGTACCATTAAAGATATGGAGGTCAGTACGGCACCCTAAAGAAATTCCAGCCCATACCATAAGATCACCACCACCAAAAACAACGACTGGTTGGGTATACTGAGGTAGGGTACGATGTCCGGTACTACGATATAGTCTTTGACGCCGACTATCATTGAGACAATGTCTGGACTCGTCCGAAAAGAGTATATCATCCCACAGTGTTGCTTCTTGACGCCTACGTCTTGACCATTCCACCCGGTGTCTTCGTTGAGCCACAGTTCTTGCAGAACATCTCAGGGGGCGATATGAGGTAAGTTCTACCTCAAACAATCGATTTCTCACAGTTTGGTCGAAGACTCGATTTCCTGTGGTATTCTGAAGCACTTACTGCAGATGTCGAGCAGTTGAAAAGGGGCGCATTCTTGAATTAATTACCAGAAGTGATCCTCACGAGGTGTTGTGATGAGAAAAGATCCACTTCCAAGCGCGAAAGGACACGTGAAGTTACGCTCTGCGTGGTTCCTAACATATCAGCAATGTCGACCTGGCGATCTCCTCTTTGGTGCATAATAACGCCTAAATTTCATTGTTCCATTATTAAATGGTTTCTCTGCATTGTTGTTTATTATTAAGAACACAAATGTAACACACGAATAAAAAAAACAATGAAAAAAGATCTTAAGAAGAGAGGAAAGATCATTCAATCAAACACACAAACTCGACTTGACACTAATACGGTTAAACAATTGCAACTGGATTCAATTGTTTTTTGTTTTTTAACATCAAACATTTCCGCTCGCTCTGATTATCAATAATAGACGACCAATAGCCGCCAACTGCCAACATACAGTATGTTCATTAAAAAAAACTCGCAGCTGGCCATGGTTAATTTACGTATAATGTCTTCTTACAGCATGCACTTTATAGGAAGCGAAATAACGAAATTTACTAATTGGTAATAAAACAAATTTCCGCCTGTATACACATGTTAGTTGATTTTCTGAACAATTTGAACTTTATAATTAAATAATAATTAGATCTTCACGTTTCATTTCCGAATCAGGTCGATTCCGAATCGCTTACCGTTAAAATGTATTCCTATGTATACGTGAAAGTGTATCACATATTCCACATAACCTCGAAACGTGATTGTTGTTGTTGTTGTCATTTATAAGTGATATTATGACTGTCAATTGTAACATACAGTATGTTCGGTGGTCTAGTGGTTAGCGCGTCTGCCTTTAGATCCGAGGGACGCGGGATCGAACCTGGCTGAGGTCGGCGAGATTTTTCTAGCGGGGAAAAATCTGAAAATGCACCTTCTGTCGGATAAGAAGTAAAGCCGTAGGTTCCGTGCCACTGCGATGTGTGACACGTTAAAAATCACTACTGGAGTTGGAATTACCCCAGATAGGCAAAATTCTTAGCTAGGGTGTACAATGGGCCAAATGTGGCCTAAGTGCTTAAAGATGCTTGGAAAACCGCGTCCTAGATATCGCTCTCTCAAATCATCATCATCATGTTCATTAAAAAAAAACTAGCAGGCTTTGAAATTTTTATCAAGTTATGGCTTAGCCCATATGTTACAATTGACAGACATAATGTCACTTATAAATGACAACAACAACAATCACATTTCGAGGTTATGTGGGATATGTGATATACTTTGACGTATACATAGGAATACATTTTAACGGTAAGCGATCCGGAATCGACCTGTTTCGGAAATGAAACGTGAAGATCTAATTATTATTTAATTATAAAGTTCAAATTGTTCAGAAAATCAACTAACATGTGTATACGAGTGTATACAGGCGGAAATTTGTTTTATTGCCAATTAAATCGTGTTTTAAGTACTGATTTAAAAATTAGTAAATTTCGTTATTTCGCTTCCTATAAAGTGCATGCTGTAAGAAGACACTATACGTAAATTTACCATGGCCAGCTGCGAGTTTTTTTTATTGAACATACTGTATAGGCTAAACCATACCTTGATAAAGATTTCAAAGCCTGCTAGAGTTTTTTTTAATGAATATACTGTATATGCTTTATATTACAATATCCATATTCATTTTTGAGTACTTTATTTCATTTGAACAAATTTTAGGCCGAATATAAAAATGAAAACATGATTGATATGGATGCAAAATCGACTTACTTCCTGAATTTTGGCAAGTGTATACCTCATCAGCAACAAACCCGCAGGTTCGCTGTGCTCAATAACAGGTACCACTAAGTGCAAAAATGCATAAATGTCTTCTTATTTACTTTTCAGTATATACAAATTATTACTTCAATCATTAGAGGTTTTACGGTTAAAAATAAAAGAAAACATGTTTTATAAAGTATTTATAATGCGGACTTGAAATTTAACAGAGCTTGTATTGCTTTTTTTTTTGATTATCCGTTGTATGAAATGGTTATCTACCTCATGAATCACATTGTAATTTCTTAGGAAGCTTAAATAATATTAGAATGACGATGATGCGATCCATTATTCCGCAGTGGGACATTTTTAAGAATATTTCGTTGTTCACGAATTCTGGCCAGGAACACCATCTCTGGTATTGTCATAATGGTTTCCTTTTCAAGCGTTCTTCATGTTTCCATGGCGTTCTTCTGCCTTCGGGGTTACACTCAAGCGCCCTTCCTCATACTTCTGACCTCTCCTTCCTTAATGTGTGTCCCAACTACCCCAGCTTTCTTCTAGTTATTTCGATGTTGATATTACAATGTCCTGTTCTTGACCATAGGTCTTCGTTGACAATTCTTTATTCTAAATGTAACGCAAGCTCCTGTTTACAAAAATCTTTAACTTCTGTTTAATCGCATTCATAGTGCACTATTTTCTAAACCATATAGGAATTTGACTTTTGTTTTAACTGTAATACTACTCGCACTCCAGATGTTATTTAAGCTAATAGAGATCCTTCTAGCTTTGTTGTTTCTTACACTAATATCCTTCGCCGCGCTATCTACCCCAGACACTACACTTCCTAAATACGTGAACTTTCTGACCCGCTTGTTACGTCTCCTTGTAGCGACACTTGCCTTGCCGCATTCACATTCACACATAGTAACTCAGTTTTCTTCTTGTTGGTTTCCAAACCTGGTTTTTATGCCTTTGATTTAAGTGATTCAGCTTCTCCTGCATTTAATGACCGTTTTGTAATGAGATACATAAATTGTCTGCAAAATCTAGGTCTTCTAAGATCTCACCCAGTCCCCATGCTAGGCATCAGTTGTCTCATAGAACTTCTCAATACTTCATCTAGCGCTCCGAGCAACAGTAAAGGTGACATAGTGCATGCCTGTCGACCATCAATTTTTTTTTCGTATGCCTGCGACAGATTTCCCTATATTTATAGCCATTGTAACCTTCTTTTATGAGATTGATAAGTTTTTGGGGTAGACCCTTGTTATTCAATGTGGTCCATATGTATTCCCTGTTTAGCGAGTCGACAGTTTCCTGGTAGTCTACCAACAGCAAATATAAGTAAGTGGAACTCCATCCTTCTTCAATTGTGATTCTTAACGTGTTTATTTGATCCGTGCAGGATTTCCCCCTTCTGTGGCCACTCTGTTCCTTTCATTGCATTCTATCTAGTATATACATTATCCTGTTTAATATCACTTTATAGAAAATCTTATTTATTATACTAGGCAAGCTTATCCTCCTCCAATTGTCACAGCTTTGTAAGTAAGTCTTCTTTTTTTGGCAGCTTCACTATAAGTCCTTCTTTCCAATCATTTGGAAATTTTTTCTTCTTCCACACTCCTTATTAAAGGTTGGGGAATTTCAGCTGTTGTTTGCATCTACTTTCTATATTTCCGCCTCTGGCTCGTCAAGACCTGCAGCCTTCCGTTTTTTTGTTCGGCGAATTACTTAACTAAGTATGCGTATGTTGGCAAAAACCTCCTTTGTGTCACCTTTATTTGCGGCTGCTTGTGAAATATCACATACCTATCTTCGTTTGCCTCTTTTATTTTTACTTCTGACTTCGTTGTTCAATCTTATATTTCTGGATTTTTGTTCTACCTTAAAGAAAACGAAACTAAACAAGCTTGTGATGTACACGTGTTGGCGTCATGTGCAACGGAGACGTGTTATCCGTGCTTCTACCACCCGCCGCCCACTATCCATCACCGGACGAGTATATAAGAAGCACAGTGAGAAATAATTTTATGTTCATTTTGGTTCTATTTTTTTGTTGAAGGGTTGTTTGCAAAAAATGTGCTATTATTTTTCTATATTGTTTGGCGATTTTATTCGGAACTGAGTTCCATTTCCAAATATTTTCCGGAACGGCGTTCCGAAGAGTTCCGGCTTACTTTCACCCCTGCAAGGAATTGGACAGTATGTAAATAAATAAAAAAGTAAACAAAAGTTATTTGCTAAAGCAGTCAGCAAAAGCTTTTTTCTTCAAACGTCAGTAAATCTGTCATTTTTCGACTGTGTAGGCGACCGTAAAGTTTCATTTTTCCTCCGCCGGAGCTTTAGTTTTCACTTTCCCGCCGGCGGAGGGAAAAGTGTTATCATAGCAACATAGATAGAAACAAGAAAACAAGCGTCTACAACTCATCACTAATTTAGGAACTAATTGGTTATTATTTAAGTGAACTTACTCGATAAAACTGCTTATCAATTCGGAATTAAAACGCAACCGGAGTCGCAATAATTGTAAAAAATAAATTAATATTGTTGACAGTGTCCACTGACAGCTTTATGTTACATTACTATAGCAACAACCTGTGCCTACTCACCGACACCGGTCTAAACCGCCTTGCGAACCCAATTATGTTTAAAAATTATTACTATCAAAAAGAGACGTTTTTGCATTAATTTGTCGACATTTGAAGAAAAAACAGCATATTTTATTTGGAGGAAAAGTTACTTTTCATGACTTGCTCTCTATTACCAGCCTCACTCCGTTCGGCTGTTAAACACGAGCGCGTCATGAAAAGTATCACTTTTCCTCCACATAAAATAATATACTATTACTTATGAAAATGCTTTTGATTTCAAAATACTTTCACCAAAATCGGTAGTCATCATTTTATTTTGGCGGAAAGCATACAGCACAGTCCGTATAGTCCCTATACTCACCATACGTCAACGATTGTTCGTTTTTTTTTAAATTTTTGTTTGTATTTTCATTCAATTCTCGTAATAGGTAAGTAGTGGTCGCTCCCTATGTCTGCTTCTTATTTCACCCTTACATTATTCAATTTCTTCCATATCTTTTTCTGTATCAGGAAGTAGTCTTAAATTTAATTAAATCAACTTTATGAAGTAAGTAACCCAAACATTTTAGAAAATGAACAAATGTAGATGATACAGGGCGTATCCATAAATTCTTAAATATTTCCTACAAAAACAATAGCATTGTAGACTTAAACTACAAATGGGAGGTTAGAGAAAGCGTTTGCCATATAAATGGCACAAAGTTGAAGAAAATGGACCCTAACTGGATTAAGCTGCATCACATTATGGATTTCCTACCAGCTCAAAGCACCTCAGAATTTCAATTAGAACTAAAAACTAGTGAAACTACAACTGGCTTGTATAGTTTAGTATTTACGTAAGTGAATAAAGAAATTATAGAGAACCTAATGGGTGGTTTTAGTTTATACATTTTAGATATTCCAGAGGCTAGCCTTGTTGAAAATAAAACTTTTTATGCAGTGGACGAGCTTCAAACCCCCACAATCAATAGAAGTGAAGAAAAAGTAAATACATAGAGAGTGTTTCAGAACTGACAACCGTGCTTTTGGGATTTAATTCGGGGGCCAAAAACCTATCGAAAGTTAAAAATAGAATTTTTCCCGATTGTCCTTCGATATCGAATAACTGATAAAACACAAAAATTTAATATTTAAATAAAACTTTTTTATAAACGAATAATATTAGAAAAAATATATTGTCCAAATGTGTAAGTTGTTACAATAGATGTTCAAATAGATTGCCTCCTGCTTCACGGCAGACATTCGTAAGATTTACAATGGAAGCACGAACCTTCTAGCATATTTTCGTTTATTGACACCACCACAGCGTAAATAGGCGGTAAACCTTTTCTTTAAAATGCCCCCGAATAAGAAATCCAACGGATTCAGATCCGATGATCTAGGAGGCCATGGTATGGGTCCATCTCTCAAGGAAAGTATTATTCAGCAAATTTCTTACTTGTATTCTTTATAGAGATGCTTGGAAAACCGCGTCCTAGATCTCGCTCTTTCAAAGCAAGCAAGCAAGCAATATGACGGTACATCATCATGCTGAAGCCAACAATTTAATTTATCTGCTAATGGAACTTTATCGAGCAATGGCAATGGTAAAATATTCATTCAAAAATTGAAGATACAATGCTGAATTAAGTCGGTTAGGTGGAATGTGTGGACCAATTACGTTGTTATTAAATATCCCAGTCCAATATTTATTGACTATCGTCTTTGATAAGATTTTCTGCATATTAAGTGAGGGGTTTCATCCCTCCATACGTGCAGGTTATTATTTGAGTATTTATGATACCCGTCTCAATACATGTTGATTCATCATTCCGCAGAATCTTTTCAGTGAAATATGGATCACTGTATACGCTGTGCAGCAACCATTACAAAGATTGACTTGAAGCTCCCTATCCCCATGAATCTTTTTTCCGCCTCGATAAATTCAACAACTTGCTCTTCTCGAACGACGCTTTGTGTAGGTTGACGTCCTGCCTGATTTTTTCGATGTATTAAATTACCTTCTCCAATAATCTTTATTCTACAGGACTTTTAGTTTTTGCATAAGGGTGCCGATGATTTGGAAATCTTTCCGCATACGCCCTAGTCGCACCAGTGGCATTGTCATTACTACCTACCACCTTAATACTTTCAACAGGTGGACGTAATTTCGATTGCAATAGTATCGTTTCGATTCATACATTTTTAACATCGCCATAGAAAAATATTCCTCTGTTAATTTTCGATTTGTATTAGCCCCCTGAATCAAAAATCCCAGAAGCAGTCAGTTTTAAGACACCCTGTGTATTTGAATCGTAACAGAAATTGTACTGTTAAAAATGTTCATAGGTCCTAAATATAGCTATTGGTGAAATAGAGATGAAGTGCGAAGTTGTTCCGATTCATTTACAGTTAGACCCAGAAAATGTAACAATTCCTTATAGAATGGGGTAGATATGTGAATTATTAAGTTTTTTGCTTTCTAATTTCAAAACTTTTAGATACCAAGATGTGTTTAAACAAAAAGTGCAATTATATACATCTGGGCTTACGCATTTAGACTGTTTCTGGATAGAACCAATAACAGATTGCATTGAAGTTTGCCCATTAAAGTTTACAATTAATCCAGGGTCTATTTTTATATGCGATATAATTATCCACGCTTACACCTACCACGATATTGAAGAAAAATTAACGTAAGATGCAACTAATGAAATATTAACTTTCAATATTGTAGTATTCTTTAACAGTCTCATGGTTAATAATGGGTTACATAAAAAGCAATGCAACGTCTCGGCGAAAGTAGTTAAACCAATAGCACGATTTTCAGAAACTGTGCTCAATTTTGGATATCTGCCAAAAGGTAAACCAGCCAATGGAAAAAAGCTTCACATCGAAAACATCGGTCGGGAGAGGATATATTGGGAAATATTCGAATTTTATTTTGATCACGAATGCAACGCTATCTGTGAACTCGATGCTTCAAAACACTTGTCCCTTACATGCGGCGAACTGAAGAAAAACGACAGTTGTGAAGTTACCTACACAATTGATAATTGCTTTGTAAGTTATCTTCTTCTATCTTTATACTCCTATTGGCTGATTAGGTTTCGGAGCTATGCTGACTCCATCCACTTCTCTGCCATCTGCTTCATTTCTTTCACCGTTTTACCTCTACTGTTATTCTGGTATCCAAACTTTTTCTAAGTCTTCCATTCTTTGTCGTTGTTTTCTGGCTTCTGTTACTTTCTTCGTTAGTCGAATTTTTGTCATTTTGTGCACATGTGCAGACCATTATTTGAATTAGTTCAGTTTCCTTATTATTTCACTTTATTACCACCACTTGTCTAACTCATTCGCTATTTCATGTATCATGTTTAGTTATACCTATGTGTTTGAGGAACTTCGTTTCTGTTACTGTTATTTTACTTCTATGTTAATGTTAAGTCAGTTAAGTGATTGTACACTTTTATTTTCTAGTGGAGTTTGCCCATAATTGACCTGTTTGATTGATAATATAAGTGTGTGGATTAGCTTGCTCTATTTAAAACTTCTAAATTTATTTTCTCTCTCTTTCACCTCTCACGTTCCCCCTCTCCCCGTCTCGCTTTCCCCCTCTCCCCGTCTCGCTTTCCCCCTCTCTTTTTCTCTGCATTCAGAGTTCTTCATAATTTGTTCCATGTATTCCATTTTAGATTTTCCTCTACCGTTTTTCCATCTTCTCTTCCCTCAATTACGCTTTTTAAGAATCCTTCCTTGATCTCTTCTTTTCCTTATGTGCTTCCACAGATTTCTCTCTTCCTGGATTCCTCTTAGTACTTCTTCGTTTGTTATTTTATCTGTCCAGTTTATTTTCACCATTTTACAGCAGCACATTGCCAATGCTTCTAATTTATTTTCTAGTCATTGCTAAAACTTATTCCAAGGTATTTATAAGTTGTTACTTCACCCATTCTCTCTCCATTATATTTACATTTCTACCTCCCTACTTAAGTGTTCTTCCGATTTTCATATTATTCATGTTACTTTACTATACAGGGTGTCCGGGAAAATGTGGGAAATCTCCCGGATATGAAAAAAACACCTGAAAAGAATACTACAAGTTCAAATAAACTTTTTTCGTATAGACCTCCTCTTCGGAGATATGGGCTCCCAAAGAGCTTCAATAGAATCAAGTTTATTACACATAATTATTGAACCACCAGGTATATTCCAATTTCTTTTTAATATGATGTATACCAGGTAAGACCCTTCAAATTACTATTCCAGAAAGTGTTGTGAATTACTCACAGCTGCAGGGACGGACTAGCTGTGACACTCATGACCACATTTTTTTTACGCCCTGTATGATAAGAACTTTGGACAAAGTTTTTTACATACCTTTAACTACTGACTAAAAATTAAGTACTCTTCATTCATGTCGCTAATCCTAACCGTTTTCGAAAAAACGTCATTTTATTTACACTGTTAATCCCCTAACTTCTGTCGGGTTGAATATGAAAAAGAGGAATTTTCCCCTGTCACAGTCCTCAATTCGTTGTGCCCGTGAGTGCATCGGACTTCACGGAAGCCATGTTGAACCCTTTTACGAAGTTTTTAACTAAGCAGTTAAAGTTTAACTTTTTATTGAAACTATGTTGGTGACAGGGGAAAATTCCTCTTTTTCATATTCAACCCGAGAGAAGTTAGGGGACTAACAGTGTAAATAAAATGACGTTTTTTCGAAAACGGTTAGGATTAGCGACATGAATGAAGAGTACTTAATTAAAAAAAATGGGCTCATGAGTGTCCCAGCAAGTCCGTCCCTGCAGCTGTGAGTAATTCACAACACTTTCTAGGATAGTAATTTCAAGGGTCTTACCTGGTATACATCATATTAAAAAAAATTGGAATATACCTGGTGGTTCAATAATTATGTGTAATAAACTTGATTCCATTGGAGCTCTTTGGGAGCCCATATCTCCGAAGAGGAGGCCTATACGAAAAAAGTTTATTTGAACTTATAGTATTCTTTTCACGTGTTTTTTTTCATATCCGGGAGATTTCCCACATTTTTCCGGACACCCTGTATATACGTTTTTCCATTCCTTCAACTACATTTACCTATTTACTTATCACACCTTTACAATTTCCTCTTTAATTGGGTTGTTCAAACTACATCGCCATAATATAACAGAGCTTATTTTATCTATAGATATTATGATCAATTGCAGACTTAAACGGTTCTCTTTTCACCCCTTTGTCCATCTTGAACATTTGTGATTCCCCACCGTTTGTACTCTATCTCTTCCATATATCTCCACAAATATCAACACTTTGACCACAGTGCTTATACAGGGAATTTTTCTTTTTAGTATACATTGCCTATGTATACTTTTAAAAGAAACGCGTCAATTTCGCCTACTGTGTATGCAACCAACTATACCGACAACTAAAAATCAAAAACAAAAGTCACTATAGTTGTGAATTATTTGAGTATGAAGGTTATGTTGATGCAGTGTTTATATTAAATAAGTATTTCATCCTGTATATAGGACACAGATGATGACTTTTTTGTTAAATGCAAAAATTGACAGGGTGATGTTTCCGTAAGGTCCGTGCACATTATATTTCTTTTGTACAAAACACATACATCAGCGGCAAAGTGGTGTAATGGTCAGCATAGCTACCTTCCAAGCAGTTGATCCGAGTTCAATTCCCGGCGATCGCAAACTTTTTTTAATTATTATTATTCAACGTAGCATAAAATATTTCATTTCATTTCTTCGGTTAAAACGTGATTACTTTCAGTTTTTATTTTATGGGAATTTATTACGCATCCCTCTGATTTAAATTTTCTAACAATTGTTTGACACTAAATAAAGATTAATTTTATTTTTTAACATTGAATTAATTTGATTGCTGTGGTCACAGCATGCTTGAGTTGTCTGTATAGTTGGTTGCCTACACAATAGGCGAAATTGACGCGTTTCTTTTAAAAGTATACATAGGCTATGTATACTAAAAAGAAAAATTCCCTGTATTGACTTCTGTAATATCCCTGGCCTGGTGCCGGGTAAACTCAGAGCCAGGGCTCACTGGGAATAACATTATTTATAGGTTCAACAGTTTTATTCATATTTATACAGGGCTAACTTAAATTAAGATACTAGATTTTTAAATATAAATATATACAAGAATAACTGAAATTAAGATACTGGATTTTTTAAAATATAAATATATACAATAATAACTGAAATCGGTGTTCTTACGTAATCCCAAATTGGCCTTAGTTCGGTCCTGTACTGGAGACGGTCCTGTTGCTGGTCGCGCGGATCGAGTGGAGTGCGGGGATCGTGGTTTGACACCTGGGCGCCACTTTCTGCTAGATTAGTAAAATTTACAGCTGACTAAACAAGCAAATAACATTTATTCTTGCAGTGGAAGTTAAACGGGATTACTGGCAGCAACTGCACTGTAACAGCTTCCTTGACCTCGTGCTATCGGTTACCTAATAATAAATGAAATTCGTTCAGGTTCCTAGGACTGAAATTAAACGTGCTGCAAATATTAGCGAACGGCTTTCGCTGGTTACGCCAGTCGACAGCGTGTGTTCTTGATTGTTCGGGTTTTCGTAGGAATTGCGGTTTGTTCAGAATTCATAAAGCAAGTTCCAAACGAGAACACGGGTTAACCAGGTTAACGAAATGGTACCGCGTACGTAGTAAATTCTTTAAACTTCTCTCGATACGTGAGGGTTAGGTTAGGTGAAAATACGTATAAATACGTTTAAATGCTCGGGAGAAAGTTAATTACAGGATCACACGTCAAAACGCGGGTTTCCCCAGGTTAAATCAGTATTGAATGGATAGTTAAATACGGGGCAACACTTCAAGAAGCGGGCTTCCCCAGGTTAAATCAGTGTTGAACGGAAAGTAAATACAGGGGAAACGCTTTCAAGAACGCGCGTTCCCCCAGGTTAAAGCAGTGTTGACTGGATAATTAGGACTTTCAGGTATAGCGGTGGACTGGGCTTTATTTAAACGATTCGGTTAAAGTTCTCGGTTACTGGGCTGGTTACTGGGCTGGTTTCCGGACTGGTTTCTGGACTTCCTTCTCCAGGCTTTGACCCAGGAGTTTTCGGTTTCCAGGCTGGTTTCTGGGGCTGGACTTCCTTCTCCGGTCTGCGGCTCAGTAATTTCGGGTTCTGGACTGGTTTCCGGACTGGTTTCTAGACTGGACTTCCTTCTCCAGGCTTCGGCTCCGAAGATGATGAATTTTCCTCGGGAATTGCTTTTATATGGCCGGTCCGGCTGTTTTCGCTCGTTTACTTCCATTATTTTCCTTTCGCCTCCTCGTTCCACCAATCTGTATTTTTCCTTTGTTGGTTTAGTTTCTCTATACCATACACTTCTTCCTTTAAGGAAGTTATACCGTTTTTTCAATTCCCAGTTTACTTCAAATTGTTCTAATTTATGTAATTTTCTAGACAAACCTGGCATTTTTTTCTTTGTGTTGTCTCTCCATGATTTACCTATGTTTATTCTTTTATATCTTTTACCTGCTTTGCATTGATATATTTTGAAACCTATTTTTGCTAGTAACAAACTATGATCCTAGTTTTGCTGTTCTTTCCAATCTTTTTCTGTTTCTTTATCTTCAGCTCCGTTTCTACCCATAAGCGGATATAGGCCTCCCCTTCCTTCTTCCATGTTTCACGGTGTTGTACTATCCAACTTTCGGTTCTATTATCCTTTATTTTCTGGATATGTGCTGTACTATATTACATTTATTACCGCTTTTTCTTCGGCTTCGTACTTATAATGTTTGCTTTGTGGTCAGAGAAAGTGTTTCCTTTCATAAAGTCGTTTGTTGTACAAAATTCAGGGATTCTTTGTCCATTTTTATTTTGTATCTTCCATGATTCATATTTGAATTAAATGGTTGCTGAAATGCGCATTTAGATGATCTCAATATCGTGGTGGAAAGGGATTTGCTCAAAGTTCTGCATGATTCATATTCACAATCACTTGATCCTTTATTCTTACTATCATTTCATCCATTATTTCTACTTAGTCTTTATATTCCAGATTCCTATTTTTGTTTACTCTTAATCCGTTTTCTTAGCAATTTCTTTACGTAGGTATTCTTCCATTTTCTTGTTGATTGTAGACGTCATCTTTTTCTTCCTTATTCTTAAATTGTTTTAACTTTCAGAATTTGGCAGTTATTTTTTACTTCACTTGTGCGTTCTTCTTTATTTGCCATTGGCCATAATTCGTTGTGTTTCCTTGTAATACTTTTCTTAGCGTTCTGATTACCTTCTATAAGTTATCAAGAATTTAAAATGTTTGAATCATACGTAAAGGTTTTCCAGAAACATCATCGATGGCTTTCCTTCCTCATTTTGCTCTCGTCACATCCAACATTAGAAGCAATGGACTCCCTGTGTCTGATAACCTATGAAATAACTCAACCCGAAATTGTTATCCACTCACGTTCATCCCAACAACCGATACTGTACATTGGAAGACTTTTATACATTGGCATCAGCACGTTGCACACGATATGCTTGCACAACATTGGCACCAAACTCCCTGGCAGTTTTATATGGGGGAAACCCGTTGGAAAACAGGCAGATGCCCTGCAAATTACATGCACACCTAGGTCAGGAATAATTCAGCCTCAAAAATGTACCCACATCACCATTTTGCTTATACCTAACGAAACAGGCGTTTTTGATGAAGTTTATGTACCTTGTTTTGTGGGCGACACGGATGAACCCATTATGTTATCAATCTTATATATAGCGAGCAATATATCTCTGTATTTTTACCTACCCGATGAGGAGGGAAGATTAAAAAGGATTTTCTGGCCCCCTAGCATCGTCAGCGATTTTGAAGGGTTAAGCCTTGAATTGGATCGTTTTCAACCAGAAGAGGTAAGCGTTGGAATTATTTAATATTATTAAAAGCGTGTTCAGTTAGTTATATTTATTAGGTTTTTTTCCCCTTTAAACGTGAAAATTATAAACTCACTTATTTGATTATTGCCGAACTATATCCTCACTTATATCAAGTAATTTTTTTATTTCAACAATAGTATCATTTCTAGATCATAATTTCCTTTATTTCGTTAATTAAAACTGTACAGCAGCTAAACGACTCGACTGTAAAACATATTTCAAATGAATTCAATTTTTATAGGAGGAAAAAATTTCCAAGCACGAGGTCGAACTATACAAACAACTTAACTCGTTACGTTCGGGTTGTGGAAGTTCTTCAGAACACGGAAGTTCCCTAAGAGAAGCCGTTTCAGGGGTCAGGGAAGAAATGGTCCAACACATAGCATTTCAGTCAAGAAACGAAACAAATTATGAACTTCATTTAAGCTTGCAGTCTAGTGAATCTTCTATTACAGAAAAGCTGGACTCACCATATATCTCAACTCCATCTTCAGCACCACTACAAGATTATTTTGGGTCAGATTTGGTTCTTCACGACCATTTAATGGAGTGCCACAATGTACCGTTGAGGACACGTAAAGTAAAACCAACAAGTTTAGATATTTGAATATAACTTTGACGTTTGCAGCTATCAAGAAAACGATTGTTATAGAAAACTTGACCCCTATTGCTGGTAACTTTGCGACCAGCGTCACTAACTTTTATGAACTAGAACAAGAAGATAACAACAGAGATGTAATGGAAGACATTCTCGTTAAACTAAAAATCAAGAAAACAAGTTAATACTTAGATCCCATAAGGGTCTCTAATTTTAATTTAACTGCACTATTGCTTTAGATGAATGGGAGGAAAATATTAATAGTGACTATGGAATAATGGTAAAGGCAACGCCAGTAAAAGGGTCTGTAGAATCTCACAAATCAATAGAAATTGACTTGTGGGTTTATGCCAACACATGGGGTACTTATATGGAAGAAGTAATTATTGAAATTAACGAAATATTGCCGTTTTGCTTCAATTTGGCAATACAAGTTGTGGGAATTCCCTTGGAATATCCTATTACCCTCAATTCTATCAGTAATACACCGATTTTAAGGCAAGTAACATAAATGAAAATTTAACAAAATCATGCAAACGCATAATTTAGGTTTGGTAGCATTTCCTATTTATCTAAACCCATAAAAAGAAGCCTGAAGATAACAAATTTCGGTGCCGTTCCGGTATGTTTGGAATGGTGTGTATTTATAACAAATGACACCTTATTATACAAAGAATTAGATTCATTTGATGAAGTTGCTGGCGACTTTTATCCACCAGCAAATAACATAAAGACGGAAGAGGAAATTGAAATTACATTAAAATCTACAGTTGCGCAGGAATACGGCATCGAGGATAATTCGATTTTTCAGGTAACCTTACAATATAAAGTACCCTTTAGGGCAGTTACAAAAGAAAAAAGTGATTTAAGTTTCTTGACAATAAAGTTCATCCGACACTCATTACAAACAGAAGGACCAGAAGAAGAAGAAGACAATCAATTTATTTAGATAAAAAACCGCTATATTTTTTAAAATTCGTATTCGAAATATATTTTTTCCGACACGTATGTATATGAAAAAAGGTTTCAATTTTTTATTATTGTACCACAAGTTTTTTTTTAGTACCACATGTAATGATTCTTCTTTATCTTTTCCCTTTTGTATCATTACAGTGTAGGGTATTAACTAGAGTCCTCTATCCATTTATTAAACTCTTCTGTTCCTGGCCATGTTGTTTACTTCCCCGATTGTTTTTCCTGGTTTCTGCGCTAGATCTCTCGTGTAGTCTTGCCACTGTTTCCTTGGTCTGCCTTTTTTTCTTTTTCCTATTATCCCCGTCTCCGTTATTCTTCTGGGTATCGTATCTTCTGTCATTCTTTTTAGATGACCGTACCATCCAAGCTGTTTCTTCTCTATCTCATTTACTAGTGGGAGAAGTTTTAATTCATCTCTGATGCTCTTGTTTCTCACTCTGTCTCTTCTTGTTTTTCCAGTTACTTTTCTTAAATATCTCATTTCAGCTTCCGTTATTTTGGATTTATGTTTATCTAGCGTAACCCATGTTTCGGCGCTGTATGTTAAGATTGGTATATATACAGTGCTGTAATTTTCAAACCCCCACCCCTCAACCCCTAAGCGCTAGCAACTTCAATTTTAAAAATTCAAATAGCAAAGTACCCCTTCTGATAGCTTTCCTTATATTGAATACAATAAAAAAAAGTTTTTAAAAATCGGTTGATAAATAACGGAGATATTTAACAAAATGTATTCAAATGGAAGTGCCAATATTCGAGCAGGCGCTGATACGGCTGTATAGTGCGTTTCAGAGTCGCCGTGCAGCATGGTGAAGATACAAATACAAGGTTGTCAAACTTATTTGTGAGGCACCTTTAAGACATAAAATTTAATCCCTTTCACACAAAGGTTTGAAGTATGGTAAAGCTATTGTAACCCCTAAAAGAAGCGTGTTGTTAAATGCCAGGTTCAGTGGTTCTAAAACATTTATATTTTATTAAACCTGAGAGTACAATTTTTGCTAAGTGCAATTAATTGTTTATTATTTACATATTTATAAGAGTAAAAAAGAAACAAAACAATTACCAGCTTGATATAATATGCAAACACTATTATATAACTGAGAAAATAAATTACATAAAATTATGAAGATTTTGTGAAATATACGACATGTTTTATAGTTAATTATTACTGTCGCTAAAAATATTTAGATCACTATCACTATCACCAGCGTTGATATTGATAATTATGGGCTCTATTTCGTCCATTATGATGTCAACTTCCCACATTGACTTTTCTATTTTCTCCACATGGCCTACGTAGTTGCTCCAATTTTCTGGTTCAGAATGTGCTTCCTTGAATAAATTTTCAACGTCATTTGCCTTTTTGAACAATAATTTGCTTATATAGTAAAGACATGGTATGAACAGGAATTTATAGTAATTAAACAAATTAAATACCCATTAACAAATTCCTGAGTATTATCATTATTCTCCATGTGTAGATTAATTTTAAAAGTCGCATTAGTTTACAAAGAGAAATTCCTCATTGTATACAACAAACCAAATTAATTACTTAACATTATTATCTTGGTTGGTCAGTATTATTTTTGTTTGAGAACTTCTGAACACCTACCTCATTTCAACAAAATAAACCCGACGTACTATTATTAAGAGATTACGAATACTGGCAACAATGTCATTTTTTGTCCCATAAGAAAAGCATTGCCCTATCTTCTCCATGCTGCACGGCGACTCTGAAACGCACTATAGCAATGAGTGGTAAAAACAATTGATGTTTCAATACGTCCTGTAAACATTGCGATGGGGTTTGAGAAATTAAGAAATGCAACCCCAAAATTAAAAAATCTTTTTTTCATAAAAACTTAAAAACAACATAGACACTTAAAACATTAAAACGTACTGAGAACGATAAACTTCAATTGCTTTTATCACTCATTGCTAGAGCCGTATCAACGCCTGCTCGAATATTGGAACTTTCATTTGAACACATTTTGGTAAATATATCCCTTATTTATCAACCGATTTTGAAAAAACTTTTTTTTAATGATTTCAACATAAAGAAAGCTATCAGATGAGTTATCAGAAGAATTACTTTGCTATTTCATATTATAAAGTTGGAGTTGCTAGCGCTTGGGGTTGATGGGTGAGGGGTTGAAAATTAAATGTCTAAATGATAATTTAAAAATAAAAATCAACGTGTCCGGGCAATTTTTTGAAATATTTTTCTCAACGATTTTATAGATTTTATCCGTTACTTTCAGGAAGCACTGTATGGTTTTGTAGATTCTTATTTTGATGATATTTCTTAACTCTTTTTTCTCTATTATCGTATTATTGATTTGATAGTAAACGTTATTCGCTTTTTGTACTCTATTCTGCATGTCTCTATACATATATCGTACCATTGTTTGTGAAAATGGTCCTAAATACTCATAGTTGTTCACTTCTTCTATTGTTTTTCCTTTTATTTGTATGTTTTCTACATTTAATTGCATTCATTTTTCCTCTAAACAAGTTGTCCAAATTTTGATTTTCCTTTTCATTTCTGCTTGGGTCAGAGAGGTGAGCATTATATCGTCTGCATACACTAGATCGAAAGTTTTAAACGACGTTAGATTTCCATGTTCTATTGTTTTTGTTTTTGTTTTCTTTAGTATCTGGTCTATGAAGATTATAAACAGAAGTGGGCTGAGGCTGCCCCACTGTTTCATGCCCTTTTCCATTTTAAAAATTTCTGATTTTTCTCCATTTAATATTACCGCTCATTTCACTTCTTTGTATACCGGGTGTTAATGAATTGCAATGACAACCTTCTAGGGCTTAAAGTGTACATAAAAACAAACATTTTTTGTTAATAAATGTATGGTCAAAAGTGTTTCCTTTCCGGGATAGAGCTTCTCAAAGATTCTTTAAGAAGCGCCTAAATGCCGGCAAGTCAATTTACTACCTACTATTTGTTTCCATAACGACGGAAATTAATATAGGATAAATAAAACCCTCTTTCCCACTTTTCAAATTCAAATTAAATTTAAAATAAATTAATTAACACACAGCCAGTCTCTCCAAAACTGCTTCCTCAAAATCCACCGTTCGCCTTGTTCTGGTAGCTCCACAGTTGTGTCTGTTGACAACGAATGTACTTTCGTCCCGCAGCCGACGTGAAACTACACTAAAGGCCTTGTGCGATGGATGATTCCTATTCAGAAAATACCCCAAGCAGCTCCATACATGAATATCATGTCGTGCTGTTCGGCAAAAGTATAATTCGCCATAATACAAAAATTCGAAACACAGAACGAAAATAAAGAAGAAAATAATTATCAAAAAAATCACAGAACGAAAAAAAAACGAATTATAAAACGTACAGAAAGAAACGAATACAAGAAAAGTAAAAAATTATCACAAAAATATCGAATTGTGTCAAAATTATGTGCTTCGTGTGTAGAAGCTGGCGGGGGGGAGGGGGGCGACATTTTGAACATTTACTATAATTTTGTTAATTTTTGAATTAGTTATTGTAAATTTTTCGAATAGTTGATTTTTGCTGTGTAATTTTGGTGTTTTCTATTGCTTAGCTTTGAAACATTTTGTTAATTAATTTATTTGAAATTTAATTTGAATTTGAAAAGTGAGAAAGAAGGCTTTATTTATTCTGTATTAATTTCCGTCGTTATGGAAACAAATAGTAGGTAGTAAATTGAGTTGCCCACATTTATGCGCTTCTTAAACAATGTTTGAGAAGCTCTATTCCTGAAAGGAAACACTTTTTACCATACACTTACTAACAAAAACTGTTTTCATGTATACTTTAAGCCCTAGAAGTTTGTCCCTGCAATTCATTAACAATCAATCAATTGCTTCTAGTGCTTTTCATATTTCTTGTTTGAGCACTGTATCAAAGGCTGCGGTTAATTCTAAAAATGTTAGGTATAAGCACTTATTTTTCTCTATCAGTTTTTCAGTTAGTGTTTTCAGCGAATAAATATGATCTTGCGTCTGGCTTTCAGGCCGGAAAGCTGCCTGTTCTTCCTCCTTCCTTCTACTTCTTCTCTTAGTCTCTTTTCTACTATTTTGGTATATAGCTTAAGGGTTACTGGTGATTACCATATTGCCCGGTAGTTTTCTCAATTCGTTGTTTCTCCTTTTTTGTGGGTGGGTATTAGGAGGTTGTACTCCCATTCACGTGGTATTTTCTCTGTGTGCCATGCTAGTTTATATATATATATATATCCCAGAGCAATGTAGTCATTTTTCTCCATATTTCTTTATTAGCATTTACCTTTAGATCTAAGAGACGCAGGGTCGAACTTGGCCATGGTCAGTGAGATTTTTCTAGCGGGGAAAAATCTGAAAATGCGCCTTCTGTCGGATAAGAAGTAAAGCCGTAGGTCCCGCGTCACTGCGATGTGTAGCCGATCTCGATGGTCTAGTGGCTAACGCATTTGTCTTTAGAACTAAGGAACGCAGGGTTGAACCTGGCCGTGGTCCGTGAGATTTTTCTAGCAGGAAAAAATCTGAAAGTGCGCCTTCTGTCGGATAAGAAGTAAAGCCGTAGGTCCCGCGTCACTGCGATGTGTAGCCGATCTCGATGGTCTAGTGGCTAACGCATTTGTTTTTAGGACTAACGGACGCAGGGTCGAACCTGGCCGTGGTCAGTGAGATTTTTCTAGCGGGGAAAAATCTGAAAAGTGCGCTTTCTGTCGGATAAGAAGTAAAGTCGTAGGTCCCGCGTAACTGCGATGTGTAGTCGATCTCGGTGGTCTAGTGGCTAACGCATTAACCTTTAGATCCAAGGGACGCAGGGTCGAACCTGGCCGAGGTCGGTGAGATTTTTTTAGCGGGGAAAAATCTGAAAATGCACCTTCTGTCGGATAAGAAGTAATGCCGTGGGTCCCGTGCCACTGCGATGTGTGACACGTTAAAGGTCACTATTGAAGTTGGAATTACCTCAGATAGGCAAAATTCTGATACCATGATTACAAATAATGTCTAAAACTAGCTTGAACCAAACTGCAATGTGTCAATTGTGGAGCAGATCACTCCGCAAGTTATAAGAGGTGCCACTACTATCTAAACTTTTCTGCTTCAATTAATCAACGCAAAGTAACACCAATCCAAAAATCGATTTACTCAGACGCTTCCAAACTGCAACGAGATAACATTACTTACAATCATACTTCATGTGCAACTAATGCACAACAATCTAGCAACGTGCAACATATGACCCCTCAAGTTAATGAGGAAAATAACGCTGATAGCAGCTCAATTATTAGTAAAATAATATCAATGATCATAGATATAATAACCCTACATGGTTCAAGACATTTATTGCAACACTAACACCGGACGCTCAATAAAGGCAGAAGAAGAAGATTATAACACTACTGTCAACCCCCCTCTTCAATGGCAGCAAATAAACTACACAATAGTCGAAACTTAACAATAGTTAACTGCTGTTAAACAACAGAGATCAACGTTCATTGCCCTTCTAGCAAGACATTCCGTAGATATTACCTGTGTGTCGGAAACACATCTACTCAATAATGAAACTTTCCACATACAAGGGTACCAAGTCATTAAACGGGATAGGACGAGATCGCCTCTGGCGGAGTAGCAGTAATAGCTAGACGACAGCTTTTACTTACAGAACTTCAGCCGTTACAAAGTATTGAAGCCACTAACGCCAAACTAATATTCAATGACATGAACACTAACCATAATTTGCGCTTACAGACAACCCAGCAATAAATTATCAGAACTAGGTATCACCACTCTATTCATTAACAAACCCGTCGTAGTCGTAGCGAGCTTAATTGTAAAAGCACGACATGGGGATGTTGTGTGAATAACCCGAATGAACAAAGCCTCCTAGATTACACCACACATCATGGAATGGAAGTCACTGCCCCCACAGAGCCAACATACTACCCGTTTCAAGCCATTCGACAACCTGACATACTGTATATAATACTACCGAAACACTTTCGGCGATTAATATACTAAAATACAACCACCGAAATTCACATCTGTACTTATTTCTTCCTAGGGACACCAGCACATCAATGTAATCTACCAAGGTTAATCAATGGTCGGATTGACTATGATGCATTTCAAACACATCTAGACAGTACATTTGAATGCCCTTGACCATCCCCTCACTAAACAAGAGATAGAGATGCCATTATACATATTTGAAATATTAAAGGAAAAACAGAATGTGAAGGATTTGCCAAAACAGCAGAGCACGCCACCTTAAAACTGCCTTTAAATGGCACGTCATGATAATAATCAAAGATTTTTAAAAAATGTAGAAAGCTACACGGAATCCACTAATACACCAAACACAATTAATTTCAAATCTGCAACCCCAAAAAGTAAAAAACGTAATATGTAAACTGTGCATCAGCAAATGATGATACCCAACATTGTACTCAAAAATCTAACAAAGAAAGCTCTAGCATAGCTGACCACTTTGCTAAATACGTGGCTACGATTCAGTTCTTTCCAAACTAATGGAAATGCGCTCAGATACTACTATTCCACAAGCCAAGAAAGAACGCACATTCCCCTGATAACTACAGACCAATAAGCTTACTTCCAACTTTGGCCAAACTTTTTTGCATGAATCGTTTATTACACAATAATATAACCAATTAAGAACAAAAATATGTATTTATACCATCATTTGAATTTGAGGTTAGGGAAAACTACTAAACTATCCACCAACTTTTGCGTCTATCACAAGTAAGATAAAATAAATTTCAGGCAATTGGTGGTGCATTCCATAACGTCTACTCTAGACCAAAGGCCTTATCTTCAAGTTATTTCAGTTAGAATTACCCGCTTACACTGTAAAAATTATAGCATCATTTGTAAACAACAGAACATGTGCCGTAAGGATTATTTCAACGCTATCGGATACAACAGAAGCTAATGCAGGCGTTCCACAACGCTCTGTGTCAGGTCCAGTTGTATTTAACATCTTTGTAATTTATCAATCTTCACAAATGATACCTCCAATTGTACAACACGGAGGTATAAACACCGCAGCAAGACACATAATTAAAAGCATGGACGAAACCCTTTGAATGATTTAACAAATTGTGCATATCGATTGATCACGAGATTGGCCAAGCAAAAATATTTACACTTCAATGGCCAACTGACCTAGCCCTGCTAACAATAAACAATAGTATAGTAGAATGGAATCCACCAGACTCGCACTCAGGTGTCAGATATCTTGGGGTATACTTGGACAGGCGTTTAACATTGGGCCTATATGCAAACAAAAACTTAAATGAATCCTACGCCTATCTGAGCACTTTACACCCACTCATTAACCACAGATCAAACCTAAAAACAAGTGCGCGATCTTAATATACCAATCAACATTCAAGAACAATAATTACATATGGTGTGGGGTGCCATAAACAAAATTAATCTACATAAACAAGTGCTCCAAAATGACATCTTAAGAATTACAGTAAACGCCCCATGGTTTGTTTCTACTTAATACATAAATCCACAGAGACCTAGAAGTGCCCATAACTGAAACCTTCATATGGACGACAACATAAACCGTCTTCGCCAACATTCATAAGTGCTGCCCACTGCTCCGTTGGTGCAAGACATTTTCAAACAAGATTGAAACAGCAACTCGCTCAGGGTCTTTACATGATTTGAATAGCGAATAAAACCTTAGTCACAAAGGAATTTCATAATGAGATGTTGTCCTTCTAATTAATTATTTTTATAGTTTATACACACACCCAAAATACACAAAACCATGTATAGATAGCATTTAGTATGCTCTCTAGTTCAATAAATATTTAAAATAAAAAAGAATAGAAGTATCATAAAACCTGTATTTAAATAATTGAATGAAAATTATCTTCAGAATGAAGCAAAATATACCTACCTCAAAAATACCAGTCATGTTAATAATACTTAATTTATTTTGATGAATAACATTGTCATTAAAAAGTATTCTTCTTCGTCGTCGTATTTCCTCCAGTTTGAGGAGTCGTGATTTACAAAAAATTATGAGATATCGTTGATGGTCTTTCTCCATCGATGCCTATTTTGGGCTGCGTCTATTGCTTGTTTCAACTGTAGTCCCGTTAGCTGTTTGACTTGATCCGTCCATCTAGTGGGTACCTTCCTCTAGGCCGCTTGCCTTTTATCGTTCCTTGTACCACTAATCTGTCAAGTTCCCCATCCTTGTTTCTCATTATATATCCGAAATATTTCAAGATTCTTGCGTTGATTTTACTGGACAGCCGTTTTTGAATATTCAACTCTTGTAGAATGGACCCATTGGTACGTCTCACTGTCCAGGGATGCAGCGCCAACAGAACATCTCGAAGGCGTCGATCTGTTGCTTTAATTGTCCATGTCTCTGATGCATATGTCAGGATTGGGAACACAATTGATTCCACCAGGCGGATTTTAGTGTTTAGTGTTATTTGTGTATCCTTCCATATTGTTTGTAATCTCGTAACCGCTTGTTTTACCATTTGGACGCGTCTTCTTATTTCAGGTTCTGTGTGCCCTTCATTCGATATTAGAGATCCAAGATATATGAATTAATCTACCACTTCATATCCTGCCAACTGCTGTATTTCTGGCCTGTTTTGATTCCTTCTGTCAATGATCATAATATTGGTTTTTTCTTTATTAATTTCGGGCCCTAATTTTTGACTTTGTTGGTCTAATCTATGTAGGAATATTACAAAGTATAACTGCGTTCCAATAAGTTAAAATCAATAACTTGAAAATTAAATTTGCAGATAGAACCTAGAGAAATCATCATAAGCCCCAAATCAACGCAATCCCTAGCTATAACAATATGTACAGCCGGATTTAGACCAAAATTTACCAAAACTGAAATAGAAGCCAACTTACTTGGATTTATACGTTTAAATGATGAATTTATGTAAGATTCCATACACTAGTTGTGAGCTCTAATTTATCGACTTCTTCAACAGATTTCAGACAAATCTCTACAGTCGCCCAACTTATATGAATCTGCCACCGACGAAAGTAAAACTTTTAGCCACCTTAGAGTTGCCCTTACTGAAGCTGGAGCTTATTAAAGGTGATACACGAATTAAAGTTTATGCTAACGATGTTATTGCAGCACAGGAAGTAAAATATGAAAGAGTACTGGTTTTTAAAAACGTTGATAGCGCGCCCGCAACAGTTTACATGCATTGCACGTCTCCATTTCGAGTAGTGTCACTAAACACAGCACAAAAAAATAGTGATATAAATGCAGTAGCTGCAGTAGTTCAGCCAGGAGACTGTGTAGAGGTAACAAATAATTGCGTTTATCAAAATAGTAATACACATAAAATTGTTTTCTATTGCAAGGTTTTAGTGGAATGTTTCATAGATGCAGAGGAAGTCTTACAGTACTCTGACATGCTGTTCAATGAGAAAACTACAGTTTTCACAGAAATTCCTGATTTTAAGAATTGTGCTATTACTGTTCTTAGATATTTAAACATACATCAGCATGGGCTTAAAAAGCAGGTTGGTATTTACATTTGCGAATTATATAGGTGTACTGTAGGCCAGCTTTCTTTTTAGTAAGGCTAGTCAAATCAGTATTAAGATACTTTGGTTTGCGACTTACTTAAAAATAATTTTCATAAGAAACAATTTAAGTATGGAAATAGGTAACAAACACTACTAAATTTGATGTCACTAAAGAAATAACATAAGAGGACGGTTCAAATTTAAAAAGGAATTTATTTATAAAAAGTATTTCAATATTAAAACGATCTAATCCTCCTGCTGGGCGATACACTTGTACCACTGGAAGCTTTCTAATACTTACCTGGGAGAAGTCTTTGGATTGCATACGTATCCACTCCTGAAGAACTTCGATAATGTCGCTATTTTACTGAAATCATTTCCCGGCGAAATTTGTTTTAGTGGACAAAACAAATAAAAATCGAAAAGAGCGAGATCAAGAGTGTATGCTGCGTGAGGAAGAAAGTCCTACTGAAGTTTGTTTTCAATTGGTTTTGCAGCGGTCTAAGAGTAAGCATTGTCTTGGATAAAGCAAACAGAACTTTGTCTTCTCTTCCGTTCGTTGCTGATCGCCTGCTTAACTTTATCGTGTAGAAATGTCAAATAATAGTCTGCATTAATTGTACGACGTTCTGTAAGAATCAATACAGAGAATCGCCATAAAATGTTACTATTACCTTAACAGCTGACGACACAGTTTTTGTCTTCTTTGGCTTTGGAGATGTGGTGTGGCATCGCTGTTTGAATGTTTTGACTCGGAAATAAAATAATGTACCCAGGTTTCATCAGTTGTCACAATTGAGTCCAAAAATGTATCCCCTTCTCTCTCATACCGTTGCAGTAAAGAAGAAGCGATTTACAAATGATTCAACTTGTGTTTTTGGCCAACGAGCGCGGAATCCACATAACACTCACATTATAATACTTCAGCTGGTTTTTGTATAATGTCCTCAATACTTCTAACACCAATTTGTAAATTTTGAGTAATCTGATGAACTGTTACCCGTACCTTGCTGAATAAGGGCATAAACTTTTTCTTCATTTTCACAATTGACAGAAGTTGCAACTCGTATATGAATCTCATTTTCTACACGAGTTCTCCTGTCTCTAAAAGATTTTTAACACTCAAACACCCGACTTTCTTTAAGAAAGACATTGATTACCATATAACACTCGCACCTTGTAAGAATTTCAGTCGATTACGTCTTCATTAGTAAGAAATTTATTATTATGCGCCGTTACACGCTATAATGAACAGAACATTCTGACATGGTAACCATAACTCTTAAAAATTATAGCGAAATAATTGCCATGGATAAGTTACGACCAACCTTTAATTAATTTAATTTTTGGAATTGTCTTCAGATGGGGTTTTAATTTAAACATTTCTGTTTAAATTTGACACTCCTTGTATAGTACAGTAGCAATCAATTATTATCAACCTAATTATCTTTTAAGTTGACTCCAACAACAAGCTGCTGTGCTTAGTTCGTTTTTAATGTAGAGCCCTAGTTCAATATTACCAGTTGAACAAATGTCTGAATAGAACAAAAACATTTAAATATTTAACATACGTGTTGTTTTGTTTCTTTTACAAGATCATTTCAGTTAATTCCAGAATTCCATATAGATAGTGTTAATGCCTAAAATATGCCATACTTAAAATGTCAAATGGTGCCAAATATTCTTAAGTACTAAAAGCAATCGTTTCATGTTCACTGATTTCTATTTAAATATTTAGTGTCTTTTAACATTCACATCAGAGATTAAAAAAGTATTTCACATATCTGAAATGTATTTCACGTACTAATAATTCATTACACATGTGTTTAAATAGAAATCACATATATTATGTGGTTTTAACAATTTGGACTTATCTTCCTCAAAAGTAAAATGGTTTGCTATAATTATGTGATTTAATGATTTCATAATTTATTTTTTGAAGATAACTGCACTGGAGTTGGTAATATTTTATCCTGAACTAAAAGTATCCCATGCCCTTATTGATTTTGGTGTAGTGTTTGTTGGAAATACCAAGAAGATGCTTCTTACTTTAACAAATCTAACAGGTAAATCACTTATATGGAAGGTCTTTGGGAATATCCACTTTATTTATATTATCTCAATATATAATATGTCCAAGATAAGCATGCTATGTATAACCATCTTCTAAATCTTTAAGAGATAGATTCAGATAAATGAGAAAAAAATTTCAGTACCTTAAGGATCAAATCAAGAAATTTTGCTTAATTTTCAGTTTTGCGCCATTTTATTAACAAATTGTTGTTACGGGCCAAACGAGCTTTTTCGTCGACCCGCAACAGGAAAGATGGAAGTGCTTTCGGCTCAGCTCAGAGGAGTAGGGGTGGTTAACGAGAAACGCTTACGGGAGGGAAAATCGTACCTAGTTGTGTACAGAGTAGGTCAAAATTAGGGGGCGCCACCTTCCAAATCACAGCTGATTGCAGGTTTTCACGGAAGGCCGGAAAGCCAACAGCTTACGCGAATCGGACTCACCTTTATTGTGCCTCCTCCTGTATATAAAACTTACAAAGTTCATGCACACAATACATTTAAAATACACAGAAATAAAAAATACGGTGAATTTCAGGACAAATATAATTCTACTGTTTGAAACTGGTAATGTACATAGTACAAATAAAATATCCACAACGGTAATAATTGTAGTTAAACACAGAGTGAAGGTCGAACGTTCAAACAAGATAGGCTTACCGCCAGTGGTTTGCGGCATTTACTTTAGTAAAACAGAACTACACAGCCAGTGACGTTCGAGTTTGCAGAAATTAATTAACTTTAACCTAAACGAATAATGAAACACTGGGCAACTGAAGGTTGCCTCACTTTTAATATTACAAGGAAATGAAACTGTTCTATTTCTTAGCCTTTAACGAAACACTGATAAACATAGAAAACAATCACTGTATAGTACATGGGCAAGTTTTACCTTAGTTTTCTCTTCGGTACGGAGTAGAGAGAGGCACAATTGAGGTGCTCCTAGGTTCTTCGGCAAGCAGGAAAAACTCGCAGGCACGCCCCTGAAGACTGGATCACAAGGGAGACAACTCTATGGGCCAGGCCTTTCTTTGACGGAAAAACGAAAGACGGGAAATTCAAATACTAAAAACTCCGCCGCTGCACAGGATGCTCACTTGCAATGGCTCAAAGGAGACTGTCACGAGATTGAAAGCTTCTATTTCGACACAAGTCGAGAGAACAAATTCACTGAATTGTCTTTACAAAAGCTGACACTCTGCTAATATATTTAATCCGACACAAGTCGACGATTCTTTTGCCTAAGACAGAAAACGAAACGATAAATTCTGTAAGGTAGAATTATTTATAGTGTGAAACTGGTTGTCTAGTGTAAGGTAGAATTAGTTATGGTGTGAACCTGGCTAGCTTGACTTAAGCCAGCAAGTGCCGCCGCCGCATGGCAATAGCGGGGTGTGAGAAAATGCCGAGCGCGGATCTTCCGTTGGGTCATCGCGGGTGTCGGTCGTGCGGACAGACTGAAAAGCGGTTAGTAGCGGCCATTGTGGTGTTATCTCGTGGCATTTATTTTTTTATTTAGGAGTCTTCTTCTTCCTGCGGTGCGGGTTGGCCCCGCGGCACTTAGGCCTTAGGCCCATTGTGCATACCACCGTTTAATTCTCATCTTGGAACAGGCCGGTGCCAGTCGCAAAGACTAGCACGTGGCCTATAGGGATGAGCCTTATGTCCTCCGGTTCCAAGAACGCTGCACCGAAGTGTTTGTGTCGCAGGGTCATAAGTCTGACGAACTGGCATAATATGTGCTGGGAAGATTCTTCATCTTCCCCGCAAAGTCTGCAGATCGGGTCATTTACGATGCCGATTCTGTGCAGATGTTTATTGAGGTGACAGTGCCCCGTTAGGAGTCCTGTTACGATTCTAATTTGCTTCTTACTATATTTTAGAAGTTCTTTTGACGTCGACAGCGATATCTCTCCAACAAAGAGTTTAGCTTGCCTAGGTCCCTGCTGTAAAGACCATTCACGAAGGAACCGGGTCCAGACCCATTTCTTCGTTACCAGCCTTGCGTTGCAATATGGTATCCCAAGAATTGGCTCAGGTCCAGGCGGGTCCCCATTGGAGCCCTGCCTAGCCAACTGATCCGCCTTTTCGTTACCGTCGATGTGGAAATTCAGATACCAAAAACTCCGTCGCTGCACAGGTTGGTCACTTGCAACGGCTCAAAGGAGACTGTCATGAGATTGAAAGCTTCTATTCCGACACAAGTGGAGAGAACAAATTCACTGAATTATCTTTACAAAAAGCTGACACTCTGCTAATATATTTAATCCGACACAAGTCGACGATTCTTTTGTCTAAGGCAGTAAACGAAATGATAAATTCTGTAAGGTAGAATTATTTATAGTGTGAAACTGGTTGTCTAGTGTAAGGTAGAATTAGTTATGGTGTGAACCTGGCTAGCTTGACTTAAGCCAGCAAGTGCCGCCGCCGAATGGCAATAGCGGGGTGTGAGAAAACGCCGAGCGCGGATCTTCCGTTGGGATATCGCGGGTGTCGGTCGTGCGGACAGACTGAAAAGCGGTTAGTAGCGGCCACTGTGGTGTTATCTCGTGGCATTTATTTTTTTATTTAGGGGTAGTTCTCGTTGAGAGAGAACTGTCGCTAACAATTCATCTAGCAGAAGAAAGCAGCTAACAACCTGACAATCACGTCCGTCCACTTCCAGAGGCTAGCGTGCATTGACTTCCCCCCGCCGCAAAAACTTCCACCCACCGAAATTGTTCTAGAATAATCTTCTTGCACGTGTACCTTCCGGAGCACCTGCAAGCGAAGGGTTCCAAGAACTGCTTTTGTTGGCATTTTCAGACTACACAAGTACGTCATACGGAACAGTTGGGAATCTTCAAAGGTTAAGAGGCAAAACTCAAACGAACATAACATTGTTTCTACTTTCCTACTATCATTTTTGCAAACATCCTAGATGTTCTATATTTCTTTAGAAATCTCTTTTATGGCGCTTTTACTACTGCGTGTTTTCATATACTGAAGAATCATTTTAGTATTAAATATTGTTAAATGCTTTATATTTAACCAAGAAAAAAATCTTATCACTATTTTTAAACACTTTACACAACTCATTGTTTGAGAGCCCAGTAGAGTTTCTAAAATTGAAAAGTGGAGATAGTGATCTATCTCCGAGTCCTGTATATATTAACTCCCTCCTTGTCTTTGATGGTACAGAACACAATCATTTAAGTATGAATGTTGTAAATATATCAAGAAAAATACATTTCGATGAAGCAAAAGTTTTTTGTAGATAAATTATTACATCAAATAATAACACGAACTGTCAAAACCGTCATTGTTTGTTTGTTGGTTCTTAAAATTGAGCAATATTTAATTAAATTGCATATGGATCTTTATAGTTCTCGGACAATTCTTCTCTTTTACCTGAATCTCTAGCTCTTACTTTACAAACCTCATATATGGGAGCAAGGTATAACATTAAATTTTTATTTTTATACCCAGGATCACAGCTGCCATTCACCATACACAAACCAACAACTTCAAGTGTGATTACTATTACACCCAGCAATGGCATAATACCAAAAGCAAATGGCACCACACCTACAAGCATTATTTTAAGCTTGTATTTTATTCCCAGGTAGGTAAATAGTTCTATTCAATTTTCAAACCCTTGCTAAATCAATATCAATTTCAGAGAATGCAACCTTTATCAAGAAACTATTCGCATCCTCACAAACATACCTTTCCACAGCTTCAGCGTAAATCTAGTAGGTGCTGGATCGAATAATGAGAAATTTTATGTAGAAGGAGTATGATTATTTATAATTTATCTCTTTTAATAAAACAGGCTAGGAAAAAACCTACACTATCTACTTCTTCATTGGGTCCATATCGTTGTACAAATGTTCGCTGTAAAGTGCTAAGATTAGTTCCTTCAAGACCTTCTCCACCAAAGTGTGGCTCTGTTTTTATTAATTCCAAACAGGTAAACGTTCTTAAAGCCCAGGCAACTATTCCTTCATTTTCACCTAAAGTGATTGTACATGTGCTGTATACTAGACGACCATTTACTTTTAATAGATGTACAGCCTGTAAAAAAGCTTTTAAAACGATTTCTTTGGAGTATTAAGAAAAAGAACCTACATTTTCAAATAGTTTCCTTTGAAGAGGAACATACGATTTTACAACTTTTTCGGAAACATTGTTAAACAACTGTGGTCTTTTTCCCAAAGCACTACAGGGCGCGTCTAATAAAATTTTATCAAAGACTTCTGATGAATAAGGGGGCCCATTTAAAACATCTACAGTTAGTTTAGCATGAACATCCAAGAGTTTTGTGGAATCGGCTTGGAAAATGTGAACCTTGGCTTTAAATTCATCGCATTTATTTTTCAACTGATGTATTTTAGTTGGTGTTTTGTCTATTGCCACTAGTGTGCCCTAGAACGTTTAGAAATTGCACCTATTGCTGCATAGCTTGTTACGAACTGTACCTTATTTTGCATCAATGCAGCAATGTGAGTAGTTTTGTTGCCAGGTGATGCACACATATCCAGCACATTTTCACCAGGTTTTGGGTTTAAAACATGCGCACACACTATTGAAGGTATATTTTGCAAAAGAGTTGAACCTTGTGGCAGAAAGTTATCACCTATGCTAGGACACTTGGAGATTGTATCAGTTACTTGTACTGCAATTCCTCTGAAACATAAAATATATGCTGTAAAATAAACTTTAAGAAAATTTTTAATGATTTACAGATTGTCTGTTGTAGCAGTTATAGTGAAGGAATCTCTGAAATCGTAAGAGATAGAAGGTAGGCAAAATGGGACAAATATTGCCTACTTAGGAGTGTACTTTAAACTTATTTTTGTTTGTCTCTAAAGTACGCATAACTTACTGGATAGTAGGAAAAAACCACAAACTAAAGGAAAAAGTTAGAAATATTTTTTTGTATTTACCGTTAAAACAATTTAAAATTGTAATTTGCTTTATTTATGCCCATTTCTCTTAATAAAATGTATATGTTTTGCAGTACAGTGTCTTAGCATTTCGGTGTTCTACACCAGTGGTCTCCAAACTGTTTTGATCGCACACCCCTAAGACAGAAAAATGTATAGCGTGTACCATCTATATCGCATAAGTGGTTTAGAGCTAATTATATATACCTATATATACATATATATCTATATAAAAGTGGTTAAAAATCAAGTTATTTCTATATTTATATACATATATACGTTTGTGTGTGAATGTCATGGATTGGCAGTCTTAAATAAAAGATTAGAGAAGCTGTTGACCAAGACCAGGACACACCTACAGTATTCTGAAGGGAAAACTTGGCGTGCCTCCAAGTATTGCCTCGGGTAACCCCTGGGGTGTGCGTACTCCACTTTGTCCTTGTCCATAGTATATGGAAAAACATCATGTACTACTTGAAAGCATAACTTAAATTAAAAAAGGAGTACCCAAACTAAAACTTACAAAGTTCTGTTCTGTTAAATTGTCTAATCACAGAAATTGGCCTTGCAGTTTCGAACAAACAAAAAGGGGTTTAAAATATACTCCTACGTAAGCAACTTTTGTCCCATTTAATTAACCTAGTGCTTACTATTTTGTAATGCAGGCTGCTCTGGCTCTAAGCAAACCAGCAATTGTATTTAATAAGAAAGATATTCAAATATATTATTAAACAGAGTTATGTGAAACCAAAACTACACATAAATATTAAATATTTATAATCCTACAGTGTGCCCCATAAACAAATACTAGATTGAACATAATTTTTTAAAAGAACACTATAAGGTTTTTGCTTTGTTATAAATTACTTGATTAATTTTTATTGTGCTTCTT
>JABXWE010001038.1:0-49144 GCA_014611495.1 Limonius californicus
GGGGGGGGGGGGGGGGATATTTTACGACCGCATTGTATTTCCTATTATAAGTAAAATTGCCAGAAAGTGGTGGTATTGTGTACTAGCATAAACTGGAAAATTTTTTATTGTACTGTATGTTAATATTAAATAATATAAAAATAATTTCTAAGCTGATTCAGATATAATAAGTTATGTAATTAAAGTATATTTCGATTAAATTCGACATTAAGGGGCTGTTTTAATGAATAAATTGTAATTAATTCTTATTTCATAATTCGCCATATCCTCTTCCAACTAAATAGGTAATTAAATATTATTAGTTGATTATTTGAAACTTATCCTACAGTTAAGTGTTTGGCTTTTTTTACATCAAATATTTCCAGATAGGTGGGTAGTGCGCAGAGGTTTTGGTGAATGGCCTGCTCGTTCTCCGGAGCTGAATCCATTGGATTTCTTTGTTTGGGGATATTTAAAAACTAGAGTTTATTACGAGCAAATTTGGAAGACTTCAGAGTCAGCATTGTTGGTGAAACAAGAAGAATTCGTGTGGGGAACTATGTTAATGTACACAACTGAAGAATATGTACACAGACTTGGTTATTGTCATATAGTAAATGGCAGTTATTTTGAGCATCTTCCCAAGTAATATTATTTGTGTTTTTTTCTTGTTTGTCATTCTTTAGTTGTAATGTAATAAAATAAATTACGAAGTATTATTATTAAATGTTTCTAGAATTATTAAAAATAAGGGCATTAAACCTTATATCACTGAACTCGCAAAAAGGAATTCTATTAACTATTAAAAAATATACACGGTATTCTACTATAAATAAAAAAGTTGTTATCATTTTCGACTAAACCGGAAATTTTTTTAAACTGCCAATACCATCACTGGATCCACCGTATATCGAAACTTTTAAGTAGTAATATTTTTACCTACAACTGTTTGATTTTATTATTATTACGTAACTAAAATAGCCTTGACAACGGTTGGGAAGGAGACGTTTAACGCACTTGTGCTTTCGCGGTTTCCAAAAAACACATGTGTTTTTTGTTTACAGAAATGTCAAATTGAATTACAGAAATGAATTAATAATGCGTTTTTTTAATGGCGCCCAAGAACAATGAAGCAATCAACAAACCTTAGCAACGCGCTTAGCAACGTTGTAAAATGACGATTTGACGGGATAGTATCAATTTTTTATGAATTTTAATCACATTATAATAATTTTTTCAGTGAACAGTTGTAGGTAAAATGTTGTTTATATCACGTGCCGAAAACAATTCCATATACTCGTGCAGATTTCCGCACTCGGCCTTCGCCCTCGTGCTTCAAATTCTGCATTTGTATGTAATGAATTGTTTTCGGCACTTGTTATAAAAATAACTATTAAAAATCTCGTTTGCAGTATTTGATATATATTTGCAATATTTTTTACTTTTACCTAACCCTGTATAATAAAAGTAACTAATACAGAAACTGTGTTAATAGTACTTTTCCAATATTGTCTGTCCTTGGCTGTCATCGTGTTGGCGCCTGCTCAGATATGTATACGTATCAGCTTTGATAATTTTAATGTGTTTTCAGAATATTTGTAGCAGGCGTTTACTAGAGCATGAGGATAAAGGGAAGAACAAGATAATTTGTACTGTTAATAATTACTCCCCTAAAATATTTTGTACAATGAGAAAAAATTAACTCCCGAATTTGTTAAATTAAATTTGAATTTATGCAAGGACCTTATTATAAACTTTGTCATTTGGAATGTTGTTCTTTGGTAAGAATTATCATGTGAAATTGAAGTTTTTATTAAATAATATTAATAAGTGTTATAAAAAGCGGAAGTTTTGAAAGTCTTTCTAATAGGTAAATATGGAAATTACACAGTTCTGACATTAATATATTCAAAGGAACCTGGAAATTCGTGAAATGAACAGCACCGGCTCCCCGTATAAAAGCGAAAGAAAATACGACGCACAATCGAATTGTTCTAACTTTGTCCTCTTCGGGTTAATCAATTCTAAGCCCAAATTTCGCTGATAGAACGAAAATAAAATAGTACAAGGCCTGGTAGAGGCAGATGTGTAGTAAATATGATATCGGTGCGCCCAGGACAAAGGGTGTGTACATAGGACACAAAAGTAAACACGTTTTAGTCGCGCCGCTTGTGCATCATCCCCGATCCGGGTTTATCTCCCATTGCTCACTTCTTCTGCGTTCCGTACAAGTGAGAAAGGGACGGAAAACAAAGCAGGAAGCGAAAATATCCAAGATTGCTCGAGTAGATGCATTAGCGGGAAATACTGGTCGCTTGAGCGACGGGATGTGATATAGGTATGGAAAAAATTGATGGTGGTATCGAATTATTGATGTATTGCTTGATGTTTGGTCTTATTCAATTTTTGGGGGGAAAGCTAGGAAGATGATCTTGTAGAAAAATTTAAATATTTCATGGTATTGTAACGACTTATGAATACAGCTAGGTTCATTCTTCAATTTATTATAATTTTTACAATTATAAAATATTGAACTATTATTGCGTCTGGCGTTCCAGAACCGATTAAATTCACGGAATGAGAAAATGGTTTCCTTAATAGCCGATTTTCTATTACAATTAATGTCGGAGTTATGAGCAACCATTGGTTTTACAATTGATTTTGTAGTGATCATGAATCTCGAAGAACAACAATATTTAATAATTGAACCGAAGACTGTCACTAAAACTGCCTTCACGTAATGTTCTTAATGAATACCACGTGAAATTTAATTTAGTGCCTGTTAAATTTGATGTTTGGTAACACTTAATTTGGGTACTCTTAAGGGGCAGCTAAGTGCCTTAAAATTAGGTAAAATATGAGTTTTATTGTTATCAGCATAACTACATTAATATGTTTTTCTATACAGGGTTTCCCATAAGTTGAGATAAAACGCCTTATAGTGCTGTTTAGCAGTAGATACTGAGCACAAAATAACTAAAATATTTATTTTTAGCAGGCTAGTTTCCTCACACAAGCTTCTGAAGTTTGAAATTCGAATCCTGCGTATCTTTAACAACAGAACTAAACAAATAGATATTATCGATGAAAGTAGTTCTTCATCAATAAACTTAAGATATGAACAATGAAAATGAATTCTGAAAAAAATTGCTGATTCTTGATCCTAAGATTTGTTTGAAGACACGAGCTTTAGATATGGCATCAAGGCAAATCTAAACTAGAATGATAGTAATTTTTATTTAATTTGACATTGCTGTTCCAAATTTTACAGTTGTCAATCACATTTTTCTGTTCTTTTTTGTAAACTCCGTTTCACTTGCATTAATGGAATTCACATTTGCTGAGTACACGGACATGATTTGGATTCTTGGAGGGGTTTGTGGTAATTGTAAAGCAGAGGCAATATATATGATAAACGCTATCCAAATAGAAGATATCCAAACCATACAGTTATTAAACGAACTGATCAACGACTACGAGATAGAGAGAGGAAATGTTGGTCTAAAAAGAGGTGGTGGTGGTCGTTCATTTATTGTAAGACAGGCCAATATTGAAGAAAACGTGTTAGATTTGATTGAATGGGAGCCTATATGGTATTTTTCAGATTGTAGACATACTACAGACTACAATACACAGAATATTACACGACAACGGCCTGTATGCTCTTCGAAAAACGTGTGCAATACCATAGGATTTTAACGAGTTAGGTGTTAAATCAACATCAGGAAAATTCGAATTTTATTGGCAATATTTTGTGGACAGATGAGGCGACATTTACGCAGCATGGGACTTACAATACTCATAACAATCACGTGTGGGCAGATGAGAACCTTCATGCAACTCATGGTCGAAGTCATCAATATCGATATGATATTAATGTTTGTGAAGGTATGGTAAATAATCGTTTAATTGGTTCTCTTATTTTCTCAAATCGTCTTAATGCTGAAAATTTCCAAAAGAATGTCAACAACCCCAGTTCAAAATTTGTCTTTGCGTTCAAATTAGAACAATTTCAAGACTCTGTAACCAATTTTTGTTGTTTAATACTTATAAGTAACGATGAAGTTGTCAACACTTAGCGAAGTATCTCTAACAGAAAGACAAGATTATTTACCTTGACTTCTGACTTTTATAAAAATGAATATTATGCATTGCTTACGAGAAAAAGTCTGCACAAGGTTTTGACTTCACAAGCCGTGAAAGCTCGTAAAATTGATAAAAAAAACACTGTAGCGTAGGCAAAAATAAAGCACAAGCTTAAGACAGGAACATTTTAGGACCCGCTTTGTCAAATAGTATTCACAAAAACTTAAATATTCCATGCTTATACAGGGTTTGAATGGAAATTAAGAATGCCAGTCCGTAAAGACTTAGATAACAAACTTAAAACTATTTCGGTGAGGAAATGGAGAATACATGTTTTGAACAGTGTAACTATAGTTTCGGTATTTTAATAGTATCCTCACAAATTGTCTCAAGAGGCGGTCGTCGGCTAGAGGTTAGCACGTTAGATTTCTACGCTGGTAGTTTGGGGTTGAATTCCCAGTACCGAAACATTGGCTTTTTGACGGTCATTCTCCCTCTCAAGGCTTGGGTAAACCAGTGATGTATGCCTAGTAAATTTTCTCTGGAATAGAAGTGTTTACACTTCCCGTAGTTCGGAGCCCACGTTAATATGTAGGTCCTCTATGTCTGTGGTACTTTAGAACGCGCGACACAGGTATAGAAGAGGAGATCCCTGCGTCTCGTAAGAGACGAAACACTCAGAGAAGAAATTTTTTTAGGAAGCTACAACCATGATCTTGTTCTATTATATGATATATTAATATTCGTTTGCATTTTTTGTATGTTATTGTTTGGAGCATTTTTGGAAAGCTGTATAATAAATTTAAAATATTTTCTTAATCGAATATATCTCATGAAGTTAAGTTTACCATAAGATATAATAAAATTATTATACTATGACAGAATCAAGGTAATTGACGTAAGAAATTCTAGAGCGGCTCAACAAAACATGCAAGGAATCTTATTTATTTTCTCCTTTCGGGAAAATATTCTCTAAAAACGACAATACGTAACATTCTTAATACTAAAATCCAGATCTTAAAGCTAGATGTTTTTCCGTTACATATTTTTTACGGTTTTAAAATTGTGTTATTACAGAGATTGCTTTTTCTCTAGCTTCAAGATTAAGATATTTTTATTTTAATTCCAACGGTAATATTTTTTACCTAAAATAATTGTAAATATATCACACATTGAATTATAATTGCTCACAAAAAACATTTCAACACTGGTCTAAAGATTTTCATTCAATTGTGACAAGGAAGCGGAGCGAAAGGCACAGAACTACATACTTTTACATGTTTACCAGGTTCATTTATGAGGGCTTCACTTCAACCACACTCGGGTACATTTAATTTACGGTAGTACAGACGTCTAGCATTTGTAAATCTGAATGTGCCGGAAACAAAAAGGAAAGCGGTTTGATAACATTTTTATTTAGAAGCGGAAGTTGGATACGTTACTGTAGAATTTGTTTAAACAATAGAAAAACTCAGGTTGAGTTAGAAAATTGTTAAAATTTGTAACTAACCTTGAACAAACGTCAAACATATCCAAATAATATTAAATAACGGGCGGTTGTAGGTCCAGGTTGTAATATATCTTTGAAAGTGGCATTTCTCCCATCTATTATACGGGTTAGATAAGTCTCCTGCCCGGCATATACGCAAAGAGGGCTTACAGAAGCTACTCATTGTAGGTAATTAACAATCCATTGACCTAAGCACAGAGCAAGAAGAAATCTTTTAATACATTTTTATGATTACAAGAGTATACAAATCCTAAATTAATTTTAAAATTGTTGTTGGATGTAATTTACAGTAGAATCACTAATCCAGTAGGTACTATTAAAATCCTGGAAGAATATGAGGTTTGTAAATTAATTAATGAGACTGGTAGCGTAGGGTTCGATCAGGCAACACTGGGGATGCGGAAGTGGAAGGGGCGGCAGGTGAACATGTGATATACCTTCAGTACGAGTTGGAACTCGCTAGAGTCATTTGGTTGTCCATAACGATTTTTTCGTAAACATGTTTTTTCTAGTACGTTCTGAAAATGAGTGACATCAATTTCCAGCAACGGCGTACTATCAGGTTTTGCTTCAGACTTGGGCACAGTGCAAAGGAAACTTTGGCAGGCCTACGGAGACAGTGTTTGGTGGAGAACCTAGGTTTTTCGGTGGTATAAGACATTTTCAGAAGGAAGAGAGTCGATTGAAGATGAAGCTCGCAGCGGAACCCTTTCATTTTTAAGAACCGATGAAAATGTCGACAGAGTCCGGGATCTTGTGAGTTCAGATCGTCGGTTGACAGTCAGAATGATCGGGGGAGAGTTGAATTTGACTCACACCACCGTTCATGAGATTTTGACCAACGAATTGGGGATGAGAAAAATCTGCGCAAAATGGTTCCGAAAACCCACTCGTAGTACGAAAAGGACATCAGGAAGGAAAGGTGCATTGATTTTTTGGAATCGATTGTAAATGATCCCCATTGTCTGGAACATATCATTGCTGGTGGTCTTGGCTGTTTGAGTATGACCCGGAAACCAAGCGCCAGAGCATGGAATGGCATACTTCAACCTCTCCAAGGTCAAAAAAAGCAAGAATGATCAAGTCGAAGATCCAATGCATGCTGATTTGCTTTTCTGATAGCCGGAATCGTTCACAAAGTGTTTGTGTCTCAAAGCTAAATGATTAATCAACACTTTACAGAGATGTTCTTGAAAGACTTCGAAAAAAGGTCATGCGTGTGAGACCAAACATTAAGAACAACTGGGTGCCGCTACACAATGCGCCTTGTCACACAGCAATTTCAATAAAGGTTTTTTTGGCTCCTCGGCCTCCTTATTCGCCCGACTTGAGTCCTTGTGACTTTTTCCTCTTCCCGCGACTGAAAATCACCTCAAGGGACGTCATTTTGGGACACTGGAAAACATTCAAACGGCTGCAACCGGCCATCCCAAGGCTATTCCAGCACTGCTGTTAGGTGTGGAAGAACCGTCTCCAGCGCAGTGTGGCTTCCCAAGGCAGCTACTTTGAAGGAGACAATGTTGAATTGTAATTTTATTCGAATAAAAAAATTGAAAAAAATCAGTCTCATTACTTAATTTACACACCTCGTATATCACAAAAACTAATTTTAGAGAGTAATAGGCAGTGCCTCCTATAGGCACTATGAAACATATTTTTGGCTGTCCCAGCGTGATTACACAATTTTTGGAAACTCCCTATAAAAATTATTTTCTTTCAAATTAAAACTTTTAGTGTCGATCATTGCTTGGAATATTGGTTTGTGTAACACTTCATTTTCAAACAAAAAGATTTAATAGTTCTCCTAAAATATTTAATTACCTATTACAGGTATAGTATGTAAATTCAATTTAGTGCGGTATAAAAGAAAACAAAGAAACATCTAGCTGACATCACATACTAGCGAAGCACATTTGCACCGTTACTGTCTTCCCAAATACTTTTAACTGTGGTATTTCGCATTTAGAAATTAGTTTGCGTTTATTGCTATTGATTGCAGTTATTGGGGCATTAATTTACTTAGTTTAAATATATTTTTAAAATAATGGAAAAACCTAGTTGGCGATGTATCACTATTATATGTAATAGTAACATCACGTAACGAAGAATCTAAATAAGTTGTTTTGATGAAGCGCCAAGCTCTCATGCTAAAAACTTGTTTCTGAATCCGGATGCACATCATTTTATAAATTGTTTATAGTTAAAAATTTTTTTAATGTTAGCTGTATTAACAATTTGTTTTTTACCTAATATTTTATTTAGTAATACTAATTTTATAATACTATTTGCCTGCAACTCGTTAAACTATACTGGTGGGAAGAGTCGGTGCGTTTAGTATTAACAAATAAAATAAAAACTAGATTAGCAAAGGAACTGAACTATACCGCTAACATTGCCAAATAATAAAATTTAAATCTAAATAAAGCTTCCGCTTGAATTCAAAACCTAGCTTCTCGCATGACAAGTGGCGGTTCAACACATTAGTTCTTTCGTTGGGTGATGTCATTATTATTATTATTAGGGATACAAAGTTTGTTAAGCTCATGAATTATTTTAAAATTTAAATTTAAATTAAATAAATTAAGGCCCTATTGACATAATTATACCAGATGACACAAATCAATTGGTCAATGTAAAATGCCGCATTTAACGGTATCTGTGTAGACAGTATCGGTGCAACTCTGTTTTGCTGGTATGTAGTATACTAACTAGATGCTTCTATATTGTTTTTGATGTTAAGTTAATACCGCCCTAATTTGAACTCACATACCAAATCCACAACATTTATTTAAATATTTTACAAGAACTCTCCTTTTACCATACTACCGTACTTCAACCCCTTAGCCCTTACCACCACCAAACCCAAAATTTTAAATGACAGGGTGTTGAGTGGTTTGAAAGGTTTCTCTACTCTTTGCACAATCTGAAAATTGTTTGCAATTCTGTCGAATAGTTTTGAGAAATCGCATTTCAAGATTCGAGTGCGTATGGAAAATGTCAAATAAAAAATGTTTAAAAAGCGTTCTTGGACCAATGGCAGACCAAGGATTTTGTATTAGCAGATATTCAGTGATCACGATGCATTAAAATTTAATTGTTTCGCACGATGTTTAGGTAAATCAAACTTTATTAAAATAATCTTTAACGTACTTTTGTTTTTTTTTCAACCAGTCCCTATGAAAACTTTCTCCCGGCCCCCTTTGTCTTAACCCCCCACCTAACCATTCTAGTGCCGGATTATTGGATGTGCCGTTGTATTGAAGTGCTGGACTACAAAGATTCTACTGTAATTGTTTAAATGAATGTTTTTAGAAAGAAAGTTGCGTAAGACATTTTTTCAAAATGATTTTTTTTACGTTTTACCATGTTTAGCGGAATTGTACCTTAAATGAAAAACTTTATTCTGATTCATGTCAGTTTCAATTAATGGTCTAATACGTGAACTACACCTTATCCCCAAGATGTCCTTAATTCATCACTGTATGTAGCATTCACGGTTTCTGCATTCGTCTACTACCTCTCCCTTTCGAAAAGTTTAAGAACTCATTTGAGTAGACAAACCTACCAAAACCGATATGATTTTTAAATATTGCATATATTGCACAAAATTAAATCGTCAAGCGGCGTAAACTTCAGCAAAATTCGTGAATCATGAGCGATGAACGTTTAAGTGTGCGGCACCAACTGGCAAAGTACCGACAAGTACGGAGAGACTAACTTGAATCTCTTAAATAAACAGGGGTTGCGCCCCAGCCACCCTACGTTCGTTTCTTCCGCCTCCTGGACTCTACTACTTATTAAACTATACACGGTTGAAACTTTACTTCGAAGGCGAACGTCTGAAACGGTTAGTTCGGCACTGTTTACGTTATTCTAGTATGTAGTTTATAAAATATTTAATATTTTATTTATTATTATATTTTACTATCGAAAAAAAAATGGAGTAAATCACAGACGCTGTTGACAGCTAATCTGATACTCTTGCAACAGCGTTTACGTGTTTATATCTATTTTCGATCGCACTGCATATATCAATAATAGATGTAGAAGTAGTTCTAAATGCTAGAGTAGCTTTTATAAACGATACCTAAAGACTAATATTAATTTAGTGACAACCTGTTAAATTAATTGAAAAACAATCACTGAGTAAACGACAGTTTCAGCATAATATCTCATGTTACAGAAAAATAATACTCTAATTGTTTTCATATTATAAGAAATATCTGCTAGTCAAAATTACAAATTGTCTAAACTCGGGGTCGTATTAGACTGTATAATTCCTACAGCCTGTAATTCTTAGAGCGTCAAAATTCCAAAGCGTATAATTCTTACAAAGTACCCCATTACCCTACTTTTTATGTGAGGTGGGTTTATTCAGTTGGAAATCGCCGCTTTGGAATTAGTAAAATAATGTACTACTTATAGAGAAACGAGTTTCCAAGTGGCATTGGAATTAGTAGCAGAGGCAAATTTGTTTAAAAACGATGTCGGCGAATTAATTCAATAAATTCTGTATTGAAAATGTGAAAAATTGTTATGCTCTTTCGACTCGCTTCTGCAAATTTTTCATCCAGTTCTTTAACGTAGAAGCTTAATTCATATCGTAAAGTACAGTTTTTTTCAAGACCACGAAAGCACTACGACAGGGTGGCTCTCTCTCTACAACCTTGTTTAAAATTTACATAAATGAAACGTTAAAAGAATGCCAAGCAAAGTGTAGACCAATGGGAGTACAAATACGTCAGGACGACGACGATGTCCAGTATATGTTACGAAAATTAACGGAAACATTGATTGATTGTCTGCAGGGATTTGAGTGGATTAGTTAGCCCGGTTTGCACTTCGACTCTATGGTCTTTTGTGCGCCCCCGATCCTTTCAAAGTAGATCTGTACCCTCAACGAGTTGCAGGATATTTTGTACGAGGTTTTCATGAGTAAAGATTGTTTCACGTAGTGTTCCCCCGAATAGTTGCTGTTTTTTGCGGTATAGTGTTGGACAGTCGAAGATTATATGTGAGTCTGTTTCCTCCTCTTCTTCACATAATCTCCTCTGTATACATCGATTTCGTAGAGGTGTTTTCGCAGGTAGCAGTGTCCTGTTATAAGTGCACCAACCGTCTAATCTGAATCAATCAATAAATCAACGACAACCTGGAATGGAATGCAAAATGGGGTTTAACAACAAATTTAAAAAAAACCTAATAAGTGTATAGTTATAGGAGGACAAGGGCATGATCTGGATATCGACGGAAAGACCATACGAATACGCGGAGAGTATAAATATTTTGGGGTAATCATATCAGCAGAAGGAAACTGCCATAAAGAAATAACCAGCAAGCTAAACAGCTTACACAAAAACTGAATGCGCTACTTCGGTCCAAGGATCTACGCAAAGAAACTGAACAACGATTATGCAGTACCATGGTAAAAAGCATCTTAACTTATGGCTCAGAAATATGGGTTACCACTAAAAGAAACGAAGACAGACTCTTAGCGACAGAAATGAACTTTTTGAGAAGAAGCTGTGGCATAAGTAGCTTGCAACATATCAAAAATGACGAATGAAAATGGAAGAAAGAAAAGAAAATAGAGAAGACGCATGAGGCGGATTCAGGATCATAGATGGCCGCAACGAATATGGAGTTGGACCGGCCAGAAAGAAGAAAAAGAGGACGCCCGCCAAGAAGATGGGACGAAGAAGTGAGAGAAGCCACGTATAAAAGGTAATTAGAAGAGGACCTAGAGGAAGATAGGGATCTCTGGCGTTTAGGATGCGAGACTCGGCCCCAATAGAAGCTGTAGAAACTCGCCATATACAACGTGAACCAAAAAAACATACCCTGCTTCAAGTGTGCAATCTTCGCATAAATTGAAGACGAAAAGTCAAATAAAATTTTCCTCTAAAATGTATAGCTACAAAGTTACAGGCCCTCAAAGTTGAATTTTGAAAATCGTTTTTCGCAAATAACTCTAAAACCTTTAGGAATTTCAAAATACTCTTCCCGATGAAAAATATTTCACTTTTGAAGGGGATTTTTCTGGTTTGGTTGGATGTTCCATGAATGGACTGGAAGTATTAGTTTTCACATTGTCCCCTTAGACTTTCTATTCCAACATTTTTGTGTGATTTTTCACGTGTTTTGTTGACTTTTTTGCGTCCGTCATTCAATATTCTTCAAATTTGGTCCTCTTATTTTAAGTTGTTAAAGTGAACGGTTTACGAGTTACCTATTTGAAATTTTATCAATCACGGTCAATTAAATACTATCGCACTAAAATGTGGTAAGTGAGCCGTTGACTAACAGTCATAGTTGTCATTTTGTGATTTTTGATCAGTTTTCATTCAAATTCTTTATCCAAAATGAATAACAATCGGTATTCCAATTCCGAAATGGCAGATATGCACATAATATATGGCAGAGCTTTTGGGAATTGTGCTGAAGCTGTTTGTTTGTATTCCCAGGCATTTTCAAATCGGCGAGTACCGAATAAAAATACGTTTGCCAATATTGACTGGCGTCTTCATAAAAGTGGTAAATCTTGTCAATTTACAAAAATTCTATTCTTTTCGGGTACCTACTTACAGGTTGTTTTAAGCCGTCGAAAATTAACAGTGGTAGGAAGCGAACTGCACGAACACCAGTTTTAGAACAAAAAGTCTTCGATGCAATTGACGCTGATCCCACAACAAGCTCTCGTCAATTGGCAAGGGAAAACAATTCAAATCAGTCCACGATATCTAGAATTATTAAAACGGATCTCATGAAGCCTTTCCATTATCGAAAGGTGCAAGCTTTGACCATTAATGATTTTCAAGCAAGAGTGAACTTTTCACGTTGGTTCCTACAAAAATTCAATAATGATCATAATTATCCATCTATTATTTTATTCACTGATGAGGCAGGTTTCACCAGGAACGGAGCTTTTAACTTCCATAACAATCATTACTACGATTATCAAAATCCACACGTTTTCATTGAAACCAAACATCAACAGCAATTCAGTGTGAATGTATGCGCTGGTATTATTGGTAATAATTTAATTGGTCCCTTCTCTTTGCTACGACATTTAAATGGTAATTCATACACCAATTTTCTGGATAATGATTTACCCGAGTTACTAGAAGATGTCCCTCTGGGAATTAGGCGACGGATGTGGTTCATGCACGATAGGGCACCTCTTCATTTTGCACACACTGCTAGACGGTCATTGAATCGAACTTTTTTTGCAAACAATTCGTTGGCCCGCACGTTTACCGGATCTAAACCCTTCGAATTTTTTTTCTGGGGTCGCGTAAAAGGCGTGGTGCTTTCAGTGCCAATTACAAACGTCCAACATCTCCAGCAACAAATTGTTGATTGTTCTAATTTAATAAGAAATGATCCGCAATTATTTTACAACGTAGGTACGTCAGTCAATCATGAAAAGAATTCGTAAATGCATAGAACTCGACGGTGTACAGTTCGAACATTTAATCAACTAATTTATTTGTTAATTAATACTTTGTTCAATTTAATAATCTCCAAAACAACTCACTTTAACAACTTAAAATAAGAGGACTAAATTTGCAGAATATTGACTGGCGGAAAACCAGAAAAATCCTCGTCAAGAAAGAAATATTTTTCATCGGGAAGAGTATTTTGAAATTCCTACAGGTTTTCGAGTTATTTGCGAAAAACGTTTTTCAAAATTCAACTTTGAGCGCCTGTAACTTTGTAGCCATACATTTTAGAGAAAAATTTTATTTGAACTTTTCGTCTTCAATTTATGTGTAGATTACATGCTTGAAACAGGGCTACGTTTTTCTGGTTCACACTGTATATATTTATACATATATATATATATATATATATATATATTGCTATATATAATTTAATTAGGGAGGAAGAAACAAAAATAGAATAGATAAATTAAATTTTCTTGCAACTAGCAATCATATTTTAAATAGAATGATTACTTTTTATACTTTGAGAATAAATGGGCGCCACGTGACAAATTTAAAACTTGCCGCCAAATCTTAAACAAAAATATATAAAAACCACGGTCTAGCACTCGAGCATGTTTAATCCAATCCCAGAAGTCGGTTCTATAAGACGTTTTGGAAATCTATGAGAAAATGGACATATACATGAACAACCAAATTCGCAGCTAAAATCAAGTTGATTCTTCACTTCAGCCGGTCTGCGTACGATAACCTATAAATGCCTTAAAGAACTCTAAAATAAAACTCGGGTAGTTTTAAATATTATCCTCTGCTGTTTCCTCTATTCTATGATGCTCTCGTATTTCCTGCATGGGTATGTAATGTTTGGTTTACCTTATTGAGCAACCTCTTCATCCATATGTGAATATTTCTTAGGTCCGACGTTGACTTTCAAAACAGTCCTCAGGTAGTATACAGTAGCGTCCCATACTTCGATGCTCAGCTATTAATTCTTCAAACTTCGAACTGGATTCAAATTTCTCGAAATTTACCTTAGTAAGTTTAACTAGCTCACTCTTTATTTAAAGAAACTTGTTTTTTTAACTTGAACAAACGTACTTTATTATAATAAACGAAGTAATTGATTTTTAATTTCAGGACCAAAAAAATGCGTGTACTCTCACGTAATTACAAAAATGCTCTCTTGTTCATTGTTTTATCAACAAACTTCTTAACAACGGACAAAATCTCCTTAACAACGATGCCAAAAATACACAAATATAATCAAAGGATACTTGGATCAAATTACAAAATTGGAATTCATATTTTGACATATAAATAATAAATATAAAAATGTTCAAATATCATGGGCGTCACTGTCCAAACATGTTCTGACTTTATAAACACACTATACAAATCCGAATTCAACCTCTTAAACACAGTTTGTACTTCACAATTGTCCAAAACACATCTCCACAAATTGTTCCGATAATGCAGCAAATTCCTTCATGGCTTAATAAATATCAGAACTAAGCTCATATTTGAGTTTGATGCATTTTATTGTGTCTTTCTATATGTATTTCTTTACGTATATAAGCTTTTAAATAAGAATATTTAACAATAATTCTTTTTGTCATAGGTTTATATCAAAATACGAGTTTGGCAGTGTTTCCAACCAAGCAAGAAGTTATCTGCGTTATGGTCTGCCCTTTATTATTTACCACAAAGAAACCGAATTCTAAGACAGCATAATAATGAACGAGTATCCTTATAAAAATGACATCGAACGAGCTAACCAGTAAAAATTCATCACAATATATACAATATATATAAAGTACAGTTTTTCTATAGTATCTTGCAAGGTACCGGGTACTAATTCCTTTCGTTAAAGTAAACGATAAACGTGCTATGAGCATGGTCAAAAATGCTTCCTGAGAACAAAACAGCTCTTCAAAGGTTCATCACCGGGGATGGCTTTTTGGAATTACGATAAACCGTTTGAGCTAGAATTACAAAATTAGGAACATTGAGGAACCTTTTGCCCAAATCTATTCTGCAATCAAACTTATAATAACATACCCAAAAGAGCTTCAAATGGGTGGAGTCTTCGGTAAATGTTGTTATTATATTTACATATATTATTCGTTTCATAGTTGTGTGCAAGATTTCCAGGAAGAATATCCAGACCCGCTGACTGATTATTGATATTTCAGAAAACTGGCTGCGTAACAAGAAAAAATGCAGCGGTCGATCCCCAAGTAGAATGAAGAAATTATTCAGAAGGCTAGGGAAATTGATACCAAAGCACCTACTACGTTTTCCCTCCGAACTGTTTTCTAGCAAGCTATTTCTTATGAAATTTGTCAGATCATAATGAAAAAGGATTTACACGTGTTCCCTTACTGCTCACGTGTACGATCTTCTGCTGCCTGATTATGAAAAAGAGTGGAGTTTTCGCGTGGGTTTCTGGACAACATGAATGACGATACGTTGGACCAAATTTTCTTTTCAGATGAATCATAGTTTCACGGAAAAGGTTATATAAAGTCGCAGAATATGAGAATGTGGTCTAGAGAAAATCCACACATTTACCGTGGGAAAGCGCTTCACTCGGAGAAAATAGGTCTGTGGATTGGTCTGAACCGAAGACGATTAGTTGGTCCTATATTTTTCAACGAAATATGCGAAGAGATATCGCGAAGCAATTCATCAATTTTTCATCAATGCGTTACATGACGATAAGTTGCAAAATAAATTCTTCCAATAGGATGTAAGAATTCTTTGACAATCGTCTGATAAGTAGGAATATACCGACAGCTTGGCTATCTAGTACGTGTGATTTAACATCGTTAAACATTTTTGTTTACATACCTAAAAAATTCAATTTTTTAAACTGCAGTGAATAATGGTAAAAGAATCAGAGCAATCTGCGAAGAAATAAACAACAAACTTCTGTCAAATGAATGCTGAATGAAGCTAAGAGCACGCATGTACATTGAAGAGGGCAATGGCTATATGAATTTATTTCTCTTTTGTAATCCTTATTTGAGGGTGGGGTGGCTCAGTGGTAGAAAGCCAAGGTTTGGATGTAATACTCCAAACGCTTCCCGGTTCGAATCTCTCCAGGGTCGGAAATTTTTCTAATTCTTTAGGTGGTCGGTACTGGGTCCCGGTCTCCATTTGCCATTGGGGATCAAATTAATGGTACCCCTCGAATTACGGTCGCATTAAAGGAGTGACAAGACCATAATAAAAAAACATTCACACACAATAGCAGGCTAAGCACGGTTTCGCACCAACACGGTAACCCGCAGAGCCGGGCCGTGTGCATTGCACAAACTTAGCCTTGCCTCACACCAAAAGCGATGGGCCTCGAAGGCCTGTGAAAGCTTCATAATAAAAAGAATCATTTATTTATTATTTAAAAATTCATTTTATTGCTCCAATTTTCTTTTTCTTTGGTCGCACTTTAGGAATTATACCCTCCAGGATTATGATGATGTAGAAATTATACAGCTCAAACTTTTTATGCATTGACGATCTAGCTACATAATTTTCACCGCAAAGAAGTATTTAAAATGCAAAAGTTTCCGAACAATGTTCAATTTAAACCGTAAACTTACTGATCCACTCTATTATATTCGTTAATTTTTACATCATATATAACAAAAATTGAGCATTGTATAAAATTACAAACAGAAACTCGCCGATTAAATAATATTAAAATTACTAAGGGTTGGGATGGCTCAGTGGTAAAAGAGTCAGGCTTTGGATGTGGTAGTCCAAATGCCACGTATCGCTCTAGAGGTCTAGAAATTGACCATTGGGGTTTAAATTAGTGGCACTATTCGTGTTGCGGTCGCCCTAGAGTTGTAAGAAGGCTTTACACGTACACGCCCACGCACACTAAGCAGGTTAAACACGGTTATGCACCAACACGGTGAGCCGCAGAGTCGGGCCCTGTTGGGCAGCAGCATATACCAGCTTAGCATTGCCTCACACAGCATCGACACTGTGTAAGCGGTACCAACGAGAAACACGATAATGATTATAACCAACATTAATTATTGGAGAATTTTTGTAATCAGAAACCGAAGAACCGAAAAAAGTTGTGGTTATAGGAAATTAAACAAGGTCATAGGACTTCATGAGCACTAACGCTTCATAAACTATAGATATATTTAAAATATAATATTCTACACGTCATAACTATGTAATTATGTTAACAGTTAATAATTGTAACACACATTGTCATAAATACGAATAAAGACTTACTTACTTACTGACTTATTAATAGCTTTGGTTACGACAACCATCATAGTTTCAGGAAATAATTTAGAATAAAAAAAAAACTTAAAACGATAACCAATCTTTATTATCACTACTCGATACTAGCACATTATTGTCTTTGCTATAAATATGCCTGCAAGAACTCTAAGTCTCATGAGAAGGTTTTCATAGTTTATTGTTGACATAAAAATAGTATTGAAAGTAGGCACGTTTGTCTGAATCTACAACACTACATACAAACTGTTGAGAAATTATTTAAATCAGTTTTGGTTCATAAGTTTACATGGTTAGTAAAACCACTTAGTGACAATATCTAAAAGTTTTTATTGTTAGATATTATATAAATATTTGCAGAAGAAGAGACAACATGCTTGGGTTTTTATTTGCCATTCCTATCATCATCATTGACCGCCTTTTTGTCCCATCGGCCATATTTTAGTTAATATCTTAAGATTTTCACGAAATATTGGCGCATATAAGCGCAAGTGAGAAGAACAACATATAGAGTAATTACAAATGATCCAATAATTTGCTATCATCCGTAAGTATAGTAAAGGGATCTATTTGTTATAATTTCAATATTAGTTTAACGTTCGTTCATCATCATCATTGACAGCCTTTTTTCCCACTGCTGGGCATCGGCCTCTTCTCTGCCACGTGTTTCTCCTCAGCGCTAAGGTAGAAACACGGGGGACCTACAGTTTAACGTCGAATCCGAACGACAGAAATTCCAAGGTTTTTACCATTAAGCATTACTACGCAGATTTATAAAAATCCATCACACACAATCTCCCCCTTCCGGCCATTCCTACACTTACTATTAATCTTCAATTTTTTTAATTTTGTAAAGAATTTGAGCTTATCAATCATTCTTTTCAAAATGGTATATTCGCAAATTCCGCAACGGTTCCAAATTTTAGCAGCAACAATTTTATCATTTCTAACATGTCATAGTTTTGCTTATTAAATGCACACCCGCGGTTGTGGCTTGTATTCAATTGCGGCCGTAAAACGACTGCAGGCTTGGTGCTTTGAAAACATGTAATTTTTTGTTAATAGTTATTAATAATATAATATTTAGAAAGAAATAGTCGATGAGAGGTCAGTAAAATAACAACTTGCGCACCACTTCGCATGAGCAAACAAATACGAACATCGTATTTTTTGTCGGCATCAGACGTTGTCTTTCCACCTACTAATAAACTGATAAAAAGAGAAATGGATTGGCAATTATTCAAAATTTACTTGATAGCGTACACTAATCATACCTATACGAAAGTAACTACAAATTTGGATATCCATTGTTTGCAGTGAAAATGGGTTGTTCTTATTACTGTCTCCCTGTACTCTGTTTTTACACCTCATCCCGTTTCTTTTCTTTGTATATAGTAATCTCTTTTCTATATCCAATTTCTTGTTTTTAATATTTTTCTACTACACTTTCGTTCGATTTTCTTATGTATTCCTACAATGAAATATTGTGTATTCAGGTAGTATTCCCTTCTTTCTCTCCTTTCCTTTCTCTTCAGTTACTTTAATCCCATAAAAGTTCCGATCTTTTGTAGCAGCAATTTACAATCGTTAAAATTTTAATTCGAAGTTTAACAAAGTGTAAAGATAATATTCCTGTCTCAATTTTGACAACACCAAAGAGACTTGGATAGTAACCATGGAAATTAATATATAAAATGATTTTACAGGTCAATGTACATAATCGGAGACTGCAACGTTGATTCTGTTTTTCCTTCATTTTTTCATTTTCTGCTCGACTTTCTTTCAGCCAGTTTAGTTTTTTCTTTGTCTTGTCTTCCTTCTTAGTACCGTTGTTACGGGCCAAACGAGCTTTTTCGTCGACCCGAAACAGGAAATGAGGAAAATTAGTGGGCACCACCTTTCAAATCACAGCTGATTGCACGTTCTCGTGGAAGGCCGAGAAGCCAACAGCTCACAGGAATCGGACTCACCTTTATTGTGCCTCCTATATATAAAGCTTACAAAGTTCACGCACAATACAATAAAAATACAAAGAAATAAAAGATATGGTGGAGTTGAAGATAAATATAATTCTACTGCTGTTTGAAATTGGTAATAGACACAGCACAAGCAAATATCCAAAACGGTAATAATTATAGTTATCTACAGAGGGAATATTGAACGTTCAAACAGGATATGTTCGCCACCAGTGGCTTGCGACATTTACTTTAATGAACAGATCTACGCAGCCAGTGACGTTCGAGTTTACAGAAATTAATTAACTTTAACCTAAACGAATAATGAAACACTGGGCAACTGAAAATTGCCTCACTTTTAATATTACAAGGAAATTAAACTGTTCTATTTCCTAGTTGTTAACGAAACACTGATAAACAGTGAAAACCAAGCACTGTATAGTACATTGGCAACTTTTATCTTCGTTTTCTTTACGGTACGGAGTAGAGAGAGGCACAATTGGGGTGTTCCTAGGTTCTTCGGGAAGCAGGAATAATTCGCAGGCACGCCCCTGAAGACTGAATCACAAGGGAGCTGCAACGCTACGGGCCAGGACTTTCATTCTCGGAGAAACGAAAGAAGGGAACTTCAAATACTAAACACTCCGCCGCTGCACAGGATGGTCATTTGAAACGGCTCAGAGGAGACTGTCACGACGTTGAAAGCTTCTATTCCGACACAAGTCGAGAGGACAAATTCACTGAATTGGCTTTACAAAAAGCTGACACTCTGCTAATATTTTTCATCCGACCCAAGTCGAAGATTCTTTTGCCTAAGGCGAAAAAAACGAAACGTAGTTTCATATAGCAGAAGAAAGCAGCTAACAACCCGCAGTCCGTTCGCTTCCAGAAGCTAGCGTCCACTGACTTCCCCCGGCCGCAGAAACTCCCACCCAACGAAATTTTTGTAGAACAATCTTCTTGCACGTGTGCCTTCCGGCGCACCTGCAAACGAAGAGTTCCAAGAACTGCCTTTTGTCGGCAAATCCAGACTTATACAAGTACGTCAAACGGAACAGATGGGAAAGGCTAAGCGGCAAAACTCAAACGAACATGACAACGTTTACATCTTTTCCTTTCGTTTTTATCATTTGTTAACTTCTTTATTTTTATGAATATTTCTTTCCCATCCTACTTTACTAACTACACTTTTCTTCTTTTTCTATTCTTGATCTCCATTTGGAGTAATTCAACCCATTTTCTCCCTATTTTACTATATACTCTTACTTGCATTGTATTCTTCACACATTCTTTCACCGTTTGTGTTCCCCTATTTATCCGTTTCCTTTTTTCTTCCATTTGTTCTTTCATCGACTTCGTTTCCTGCTCATTTTTTTTTAATACTCTTAACACATTGCAATATTATTTTACATATTATTTGTTTGCACTTTCATTCCATTTACAGGTATTTTCAATGATTCCATTATTTTTCCGATTTTGATTTTATTTTATAAAAATGTTGTATTTTGGTCAATAAGTTATCTCGTATTTGTTGTTACTGATTCTCATGTTTTCCTGTTATCTCTCGTTCTTATTGTGCTTCTTTCCTTTATCAACTTCAATTCCTTGGCATCTTTTCTCAATACCCTTACCTGATACAGATTTTTCTTTATCCTCTTATTTTATCCATCTACTTTTAATTACTATTTTTTTATTTTAAGTTATACTATATTGTTGCCACTACATCATTTCATTTTTTTTTCTTCTTCATAATTATCCACATTTTTTCTCGCTGTTGCCTCTACCTCTTTTCGTTTTTTTATTCTTCTTTATTTTACTTATCCCCACTTTTCCTTGCTACCTTGACTCATTGTTTATTTATTTTTTAATTGTTCCTCTTGATTCTTTTTATCTTCGGATATTGTTGCATATAGTATTTCCTTTCCCCTTATGCATTTTTTTTTCTTTCCTGTTTAAGTCGATTTCACAATCTCCGCATTTATTTCCTTCTATTTAATTTCTTCTTTTCTCATCTCTTACAGTGTCCTGCTACGTTTGATCATTTTTCATTTTTTTCCCCTTCCCAGCTAATCACTTCTTTTTTAAGCATGTATTTCCTTACGCTAATATTTTTTCTATCCTTTTTCTTTCCGTATATATTGCTGTGTTACAACATGCTTTAATTGACATATATTAACCTATTGCTAAATTTACCCTGTAAGAAAATGGGTTGTTTAACCACATATAAATCAAATACGATGTAAATTAGTAGTTTCGATATTTGTTTTGGCATCGAAAAGCTGTGTTGGTTCTTAGGTAGCAAAGCTGGTTGTTTTGGTTTATATTCATCTTCAGAAAGGCATACAGGATACTTTCAACCTTATGTGTGCATTCTTGAGCTGTAATTTAACAAATATAAGTAAAAATCGAATAATTTTGACAGCTTTATACTTAAATGTAAATTTGTGAATTAATACTTTTTTTAAGAAAAATATGTTTGTAGTAACGTCCTCGTGAGAAAGCTTTGTGTTAATTTTGATTAGCAATCAAGTTGTATTTAATAATTTAATGTAACATTATTTGTCAATTCCAAATGCATTATCAAAAATATGCCGTGTGAGATATCGACATCTTTGTAAATTTGTAAGGAACACATTGGTAATTTCCTTTTTGGTGTAATATTTGTGATAAGAATGTTATTATACTTAGATATTACTAATTAATTTGGTTAGTTTTTATACTTTATCCTTATTGGTTGAGCCAATTAGGGATACAAAACAATTTGCCTTTATGTATTGGGTTGCTAGGTAACTCGCTAAAAGACGATGAATTTTGTCTTAAAAAACAATTTAGTTGCTGTAAGATCTTGAAGCCGAAAGCACGCTATTTTTGCAGCTTCGCTAAATCTGTATTTGGTGTATATAAGTTACTGTTTGAATTTAAATAAATGTGTTAATGTTTGTATACGCATTCAAAGTGTTTTCTTCCACTTACGATTGAGAATTAGTGAAAATCTCAGAAAAATTCGAATTTCGTCGAACAATTGGAAGTTGGCGTCAGTCGTTCTTCAATTTTTTTAATCACTTATTTTTTGTTGGTTGGTTGAAAATCAATTTGACATCACGAGTTGATACAAACGTCTATGTCAATTGTGGAAAATTTGGAATCTACAAGAAATAATTAAAAATAATTAAATACATAAATAAATAAAAGGAAGTGCTTCGACATAATGAAATAAAAAGAAATAAGATACTGCAATACAGAGTTTTACTTTGAAACAATTTGGAGGTTAGGACCTTGATATGATTCATACAAGTTTTATAAACAATTAATGGTGTACCCTTATTGGAAAGAAGTATTGAGAGCTGAATTTACTTACTTGTGGCGGGAATTTGGATACAACAAACAACAATTTACCTTTGGACAACTTGTTTACTGCTTTTCTTCGTGGAGTTTATCATGCGTTAAAGGACCGGTCGCGCCATAACTGGCTGATTTCAAAATTCAAGGCAGCAATGGAGTACACCAAATTTGCGATCAGATAAATAAGGTGGGTGTTTCTTATGAAAAAAAATATAAACATTTGGAAGAATAAATAAAATAATGAGATTGGTGTATTATTATGTTTATGTGGAATTATGAACTTGACTAGTATTGTGTGTCATTTAAGGGAAAGCACTAATAATTATGAAATGAAATTTGCTAACTAATTACTGAATATTTTCTTGATTTTTTCCTATGTTATTTTGTGCGTGTGTACTTGCTTTGGTACCAGCAACATGAGTTTATAGAGTTCGGCCAATTATAACAGCGACCCTGAGACCTGCAAGAAGGTTGGTGCAATTTTATTTGATTTCGTGTTGGTTAAACAATTTATGTATTTGTTTATTTTGGATATTCATTTAGAGGAGGATATCTTGATTAAGAATTTGATATTGATTTTATGGCGCCCAATGTGTATGTTTAACCATCCACTTTATATTATATTTTGTCCGAATCAACATTATTAAATATCATTAGTTTATTATTTATTTAATTCAATAATAGTGCAGTAACACAGCAATATATTAGGTATTCTTTTCTGTTCACCTTTCCTGCTGTTGCGAGTTACTTTGCACTTTTATTTGTCTTATATACCTACCAATAGTACTATTACAGATTTATTATATTTTATTAAAATTGTGGCACCATTAAATTAATAAAATGTAATTAACGGCCATAAAAGTAAAATTTGAAACTACGAAAGTCAACGTAGTCCATCAGTTTAGTAAGTTTTATAAAGTAATTCCATTTAACGTCGGACACTTTACCAACAGATATTAATTAATAAGTGGGCAAACAGACGAGAAAAACTGCAGAATAAATATTTCCCGATAGAAATGAATATTCAGGGACTCCAATTAATTGAAAATCGCAATATATTTGAACAGGAATAAAAAGAAATGTTTGCATTGGAGCAGTACAAGCACAGGTCATGCTTTTGCTTCAAACAGAAAAAGCAAACATAACAAATCTGTATAAACTGACTAGTGCTTTAATGTGCAAATAAAAATTATCATTGAATCAATTTACTTCTTAACGCTGTGGTTTCGCAAATAACATGCGCTGTGATTTATTTGGAAGAATTTGCAATTTATCAATACCGTGGGCATTGATTTTGCTATTTCGTTTTTCTGCACAAATTATAGGGTTTTTAAAGTTTAATAGTAGAAATGGTGTATGTGTTTAATATAAAATCAGAAACTCTTAAATAAAATGTTTTTAGTACATACTAATTCTACGTTTCATTTATTAATGCCTTCATTTAAACTTTAAAATTGTGTTCTGGTACATACTAATTTTACTTAAAAAATCTAACAGAAAACAAACAGGAACGCTTTCTCATAAATAAGCAAACGGTGGAAAGTTTTCCAAGAACGTGGGCCCCGGATAATTTAAAACTAAAAGTACAAAATCTATCTCCTGCACGCATCAGATAATCTCGAGCGGAATTCAATTTCCAAGCCCCAACTTTACAAAGCGTGCAGGTACGGAGGAGTAAGTTCGAATCTATGAGAGAAGCGAGCCAAGGGAGTATCGTCATTGGTTGACGGTAATTAATTCAGTCTAGTCACTGGGGATTCCCCGCAAACAACGTCTGTTCGCTTCACTGTCATTTGAACTTTGGATTATCTCGATATACGCTCGTGATTTTAGTTTATTGTCTGCGTATTAAGAGTTGGGGGATTTCAGTTTAGTTATACGCAAATTTACCGACGAACATATTCTATTTTCTAACATTAACACAACTGCAAGATTTCAGGAATTTGCGGAATGTTGGATTTGAATAAGAAATGGAAAGCTCTCAAGAATATTGAATTTGAAGTGTTGAAGCATGTAGAAAAGTTTTAAAATAGTGTCAGTTGCACGCATGTACCTTTTTTTTGAATAAGTGACAAATTTTGTTTGTCACATTGTATCGAGTGGGCCGTGGTTGTGACAAAGTGTACTAGATTAAGGGTTCGCATTGTTGTGGCTGTCAGGGTGGCCACTCCATCAAAGTAAGCCTTGAAACGGATAGACACGTACTTCGCCACAATTGTTGCGGTTTTATGCTTAATTTATGAATTTCGTTACAAAATTTATTGCAAGACGTAAAAGGTTTTCCATTCAAACAGCTGCATTTTGGGATACTGTTTTGGAACAGTCAGCTATAAAATAAATAAATATTAATTACTGTATTAGTAATTAATACGTATTACACTCTGTGTTTTAGTTTCTATATTATACATATATTGAATTTTGACTAACAATATTGGTGCTCAACAACATAGTAATATGTCAGAATTAATAACAAATTACTCTCATTTTGCTATTATGTCCAGACAATACTTATTAAAACGCACTCAAATCTAGAAAATATCCTATTTTTGGATTTAGAGGAAAATACGTATTTTGGACATTCATACAGAACTGACAAGTACGAGGGTGTTAGGAAGACTTCATTCCAATACGAGGGCAGCCATTTAAGTTTTTATAAAAACTAGGAGAGAAAAAAATCTGTTTGGAAAAGACTGTTTTATTGCTTTTCAAAATATTCGCCTTTTAGATTTATACACTTCTGCATGCGTTTAAACCAATTCTCGAAACAGTTTTTCCACTCTGAAGTTGGTATCACAAAAACATAGTTTTTGAAGGCTTCAACAGCTTCGTAAAGTGATGAAAATCGCTATTCACGTTTTTTGTTGTTTGACATTCGGAAACACATTTCGGTCGATTTTCCTGATTTCGTCGATGACTTCTAGCAAACAAATTGTTGTATACTATTCAGCATTAACTGGTCTTCGATCCTCTAAACTAAAGGAATGGTTCCAACATGTCCAGTACAACCGAAGAAACAAACGATCATTTTCTTGGAAGTGCTTTGTGAACGAACAACTCTTATGGGATCCGGTTCATCTTGGAACACCCAAACAGTGGACTGTTGCTTACTTTTCGGTTCATACGAATGTATCCAAGTTTCGTCACCTGTTACGATGTTGTATACGGATTTTGCAGTTCCTCGGTCGAATTGTTGAGCATTTACCCACACCAATTAACACGAGCCTTTTTTCGAGCTTCGGTCAAATTATGCGGAATCCATCGGGAACAGATCTTTTTCACAGCTAAATGTTCATGCAAAATCGAATGTACTACAGTCTTAGATATGCCTAAGGATGCCTCTATCTCACTGTAAGTCACATGCCGATCATCCATGTTTTTTGGAATATCAACCGATTTTGGTCGACCTTCACGAAATTCATTACTGACGGACACACGACCACGACGAAATTCCGCAAACCAATTGTAAACAGTCTTTTCTGATGGTGCTTCATTACCAATAGTTGAACGTAGCGATTCTATGCATTGTTGTTGAGTTAGGCCTTGGCTAAAATCGTAAAAAATCATCCAACGAAAACCTTCACGTGAAATTTCCATTTTTTTTCACAGAATTGCTTTTTTAAACGCTGACTGTAAACAAACTACTCAGTCAATTTCTAAGCTGCCACTGTTTTCACAATAACAAATGTCAAATTTTACTAAATAGTAATGACACATCTCAGTAGCGACACCTACTGGTGGTTTGTAGAAACTTACGAGGCTACCTTCGTAATATAGGGCTCGTATTTTGCAAATTTTAAATATAAAAAAGAAGAAATACTGTTTTAAAACTAATTATTTTAATTTATTTACAAAACTAGGTTATGAAAACGCCAATTTTGATTTTACGCATTAACTGAAAATTAAATCTTTAAGTACTTGAAATAAGTTGTAAATATTTATTAATTAATTATTTATTAATTATTAATTTATTACTGCATTTTTGTTACTTCCAACAAATATGTTAATCAAATTTTCTAACACTTGACGTTCTTGGATCTAATTATTTCTAAAATCATATACCTAAAGGAAAACCTTCAACTATTTTTACAGAAAACGTGACGTTATAATTATTATTAATATTAGAATAGGCGCCGGTCGGCTAGAGGTCTGAGGTTCAGTTGAATTGATGTGTTTTTAATATCTTGTTACCCAATACGTTTTATTAAAACAGATTAGCAACGTAGTACACAACCTATAAAATTCCTACTGAAACTTCAAACAGTTCATTTATTATATTTAACTAAAATATTCGAATTAGTCGCGTTATTTACTTTGGCATTTTATATAAATCTTTATCTACTTGAGGTATCGCCTCTACACATTTCTGGAATGCATGAGCGCGAAATTTGAAACATTTCGTGTTTAATTACAATCTTAGTACGTCACAGGTTGCACTAACTTAAATTATTTTACAGACGAGTATGTTTGGGTGCCGCTGATTCGACCTGAACGTTTGACGGTGGTCATTTGGACGTATCCGTGTTTGGATGCAGGCACGTTTGTCTGAGAAACGTTTGGAGGCAGAAATGTTGAAACAAAATCTCAGTGTATTTTAACTAATTTTTACGACAAATTATTGTTATTGTTACTGAAACTTGACTACTGTTCGGTTAGATCAGTAAAAAAGTAATAACATTATTAAAGTAAGTAAGTATTGTCTACATAACATTGTTGAAGTTTGCTAGTAGTTATACTAATTAAGATGATCGCTAATTAGTACACCAAAGGTAACCATTAATATGTTAATTTAATTAATCAGCACATTATAATAATGACATACCACTGATGATTTGATTATCTCGGTTAATAAAAATGTATAAAAATAATAATACTTGTTTAGTTCGTCATTATCAAAAACATGATCATGTAGAATAGAAAAATTAGACATTACATAGTATTACATTTTTACAGATTAAATGATTGACGCAATTGGGTAGTAGATAGCCTATATAAAATCTATTCTTTCACGTGCACCGAAATGCCATCCAACCTCTACGTCCCCGTCCATAAACGTTTCTGCTGCCGAACATTTCCTCACCCAAAAGTTTTTGCACCTAAACGTTTCTGTGTCCAAAGGATTCTGCACTCAACCGTCGTCACGTTGCTGTTCCAAATCTAACACATTTGATTGTAGAGGCAACTATAGCTTTAAGAAAACAATATGTTAAAACTTTCATATTTCAAGAAACTTCAATTTAACATGCACCTAATGCTTTAAATATTTTTGTGTAAAATATAATAGTCCGGTCTATGATTTCAATTTATTTGTAAACAAATTCTTACAAATAGGGAAATATAAAATACATTGTGGTTTGTTCTATACCAAACGTTTTGAAAACGGAGAAAATCAGCTATAATAATATGTATATTTTGTAGTCTTTCTTTACTTATCTTTATGTTGTGTAACATACAGTGCTTCCCAAAAGTAACGGATAAATTCTATAAAATCGTTGAGAAAAATATTTCACATAAATGCTCGGACACGTCGATTTTTATTTTTAAACTGTCATTTAGAGATGTAATTTTCTACACCCCACCCCTCAACCCCTAAGCGCTAGCAACTCCAACTTTAAAATTTCAAATAGCAAAGTACCTGTTTTGATAGCTTTCTTTATGCTGAATACAACAAGAAAAAGTTTTTCAAAATCGGTTGATAAATAACGGAGATATTTAACAAAATGTATTCAAATGAAAGTGTCAATATTCGAGCAGCCGTTGATACGGTTTTAGCAATGTGTGGTAAAAACAATTGAAGTTTATGTTCTCAGTACGTCCTGTAAACATTGCGACGGGTTTTGAGAAATTCAGAAAAAACATTTTTTTTCATAAAAAAAATTTTCTCATAAAAAAATTTTTTTTTTATTCAACCTTAAAAATGATACATACACGCGTAAAAACGAACTGAGAACGATAAATTTTAATTGTTTTTATCACTCATTGCTAGAGCCGTATCAACGCCTGCTCGAATATTGGCACTTTCATTTGAATACATTTTGGTAAATATCCCTGTTATTTATCAACCGATTTTAAAAAGCTTTTTTTTTGTTGTATTCAGCATAAAGAAAGCTATCAGATGAGGGGTATCATAAGGGGTACTTTGCTATTTGAAATTTTAAAGTTGAAGTTGCTAGGGCTTAGGGGTTGAGGGGTGGGGAAAGTTACATCTCTAAATGCCAATTTAAAAATAAAAATCGACGTGTCCGAGCATTTTTATGAAATATTTTTCTTAACGATTTTACAGAATTTCTCCGTTACTTTTGGGAAGCACTGTATAAAGCAGATTTAGTTAGTTTTTTGTTAGTACACCATTATAAAGAGGCTACTAAAATTAGCGTTTTCTAGGTTACTATAGCTATCTTAATAAGTGAGCATTCTACTTGTGGTTTTTTAACTAGTAGACAATATATCCAATATTGATTTAAGGAGACCAAAAATTGTCAAAAAATTCATAAGAACTTGTGATAAATTACCAAAAGTAGTCCAGAAATACATAAAATCGACTAATTTCTATAATATTTGTGGACTGAATTTACATAAATTTTTTCACCTTATTACAAACTACCATCTTCTAAGAACATAATACACACAATTCTAATGTTAATATATATATTTGATTTTCTCACAACCAGAACGATGCCAAAACTCTATTGCCGATTTTACTTTATTGAGTATTATAGGTGTTGTCTTTTACATTGACTGCAGTTCGTTTTCCCGCGTTCAGGTAGACGGTCCTAAGCTCCGTGGCGGACAAGGAAACGAATATAATGATTTGTCGATGTAAAAAATTGCTTTTAATTTTTGATGAATGCAAAAGTATGATAAACCTGCTGTGGAAAAACATTTCTCTGTTGTAAAGGGTATAATAATACGAGGGCAGCCTTTTAAGTTTTGACAAACAACCATGAGGTGGCGCTGTTGAGATGTGTCATTACTATTTTCGTAAAATTATATATTTGTTATTGTGAAAACAGTGGCAGCTTGAAATTGACCGAGTCGTTTGTTTAAAGTGAACGTTAACAAAAGCAATTTTGTGAAAAAATTGAATTTCACGTAAAGGTTTACGTTGGATGATTTTTACGATTTTACTCAAGGCCTAACTCAACAACAATGCATATTGGTAATGAAGCACGCACCATCAGAAAAAACTGTTTACAATTGGTTTGCGGAATTTCGTCGTGGTCGTGCGTCCGTCAGTGATGAATTTCGCGAAGGTCGACCAAAATCGGTTGATATTCCAAAAAATATCGATGCTGTGCGCAACATGATTGAAGAAGATCGACATGTGATTTACAGTGAGATGGCGGCATCCTTAGGTATGTCGAAGACTGCAGTACATTTGATTTAGCATGAACATTTAGCTGTGAAAAAGATCTGTCCCCGATGGATTCCGTATAATTTGACCGAAGCTTAAAAAACAGCTCGTGTTAATTGGTGTAAGGAAATGCTTCAAAAATTCGACCAAGAAACTGCAAAAACCGTATACAACATCGTAACAGGTGACGAAACTTAGATATATTCGTATGAACCGGAAACTAAGCAACAATCCACTGTTTGGGTGTTCCAAGATGAACCGAATCCCACAAAAGTTGTTCGTTTACGAAGCACTTCCAAAAAAATGATCGCTTGTTTCTTCGCTCGTACTGGACATGTCGCAAACATTAGTTTAGAGGATCAAAGAACAGTTAACGCTGTATGATATATAACAATTTGTTTGCCAGAAGTCATCGGCGAAATCAGGAAAAACAACCGAAAAGGTGGCGTCGTTCTTCATCATGATAATGCCAGCTTTCACAAAGCACGTCAAACAATTCATTATTTGAACGAGAAAAACATCGAATTAATGTCTCATTGCCCGTATTCACCTGATTTATTACCTAACGACTTGTTTGTGTTCCCGAATATCAAACAAAAAATGCGTGGACAGGGATTTTCATCGCCTCAAGAAACTGTTGAAGCCTTCAAAATACACGTTTTTGAGATATCAACTTCAGAGTGGAAAAATGTTTCGAGAATTGGTTTGAACGCATGCAAAAGTGTATAAATCTTAAAGGCAAATATTTTGAAAATCAATAAAACAGTTTGATCCAAAAAAAAACAGTTTTTCTTTCCTATTTTTTGTAGACGTTTAAATGGCTGCCCTCTTATAATAGTAGGTACAGCCGTCCATTGATTAATATGAAATTGTTAATTTGTTAATCATCCATGATTATTTTGTGTGTATGTGGCTACAAAGATTCGATGCAACTATCAAGACTCCGCCTCTAGTGAATGAAAACTACTTTTGAGAATGCTGAATTCTATTAAGGTGTGTTTAAAATGATGGAATAAACACGTACGTTATTTTACTTGAAATACTGACTAAAAATTATATTATTGTTCTGTCTTCGGTTTGATAGTGTCACTTCATTGCCGTAGATTTTGTTTCTATTATCTTTAATCTGCTAAAAAATGAGTAAACCTGATTAATTCCACACGGCTAATGATCAAGTTTTTTAACAGCTCTCAACATTGGTTTTGGGTTAAACATAATTTGTTGTTAATGTCGTATTAAAAATTCTACTGTTTGGAACAGAAAACAGTACGAATATTTATATAATAATTTAATAAACTTTCGCTACGACTATAATATAATGTATTCGTTACATATACCTTTTTAGTTGAAGAATGATAGATATTCTCCATTGCCGTTGGATTTTGTAAAAAACGGTGGGATAATGAATCAGAATTCAATGGGCGTGGCATGTTAGCGCTTGGATCTCCCACTTGTTTTTGAAGTAACTGTCAAAAACAGTTTTAAATTTTCGTATTCGTAAAAACAGTAAGAACTAGGTATGAATAATTCAGACAGCGAAAACGCTGAGATGTGTTTGCCGCCAGAAATAACGGACACCGCGAAAACGGCATGTAATTTACTGCCGAAGAAATCGCAGAAACAGTACACACGGCATAAAATCGTTGTGGCTAGTGAACCGATATACGTTCATCTAAAGCAAAATTTTTATAATACTGATTCAGACCAAAAATTGTAACTTCCTATGAAATACTCGTAGAGAAAGTATAGTCTCCTACTCGTGTAGAATAGCTATTATTCACTCAGATGATTCTGTCACTCGCCTTCGGCTCGTGACAGAATTTTCATCCTCGTGAATAATAGCTGTCATTCTACACTCGTTGAAGAATATACTATTGAATGCAAAATTTTCAGGTACTAGATATTTTAGGACAAATATTATATTATAAATGTTGCTGCAGAATTGCAGTGTTTTTTCCACGATTTTGGATACGTATTGTATAGTACGTGAATATTACATTCCATATCTCAGAAATTAGAGGATTAATTGTAACGGAATTTATTCAAACACAGCAAAATGTAATCTGTTGTCAAATGATTTAAAAACAATCTAGAAGTGTAAATGGTGTGTGTTTATCAATAATCACGGTAAGTTGGCTGTATTTTTGTGTATGGAATCTTACAGGAAATCTAAATACTATAGCACGTTCCTTGCTAAACTCTCTGGCTTCAAAATTAACCCCACTACTTTTTTAAACATTTTATGTTCGTGTTAACCGAAGCCACAATAATCAAATTTACTTAAAGTTGATATTATTTAGTAACCCTTAGGTATGAAGCATTTAAAGTATGCGAATATTTTAGTAAATAAAACATCCGCCAACACTAGCCGCTTCAAAAATTTTTGAAATTTTAGACGAACTTGCCATGAAATGGCGGCATTGTTCTGAATAACTCTGGTAAAATAATGCAAGCCAGTAAGATCTGCAAAAATATTTATTTTCTATTTTTACAAGTACTAATTTGAGCTTCTTTGAAAGTTTTCCTGTATCTTTTCTAATCTTAAAATATTGATACCTTAATAACTTTCTATTGTAAGGTAATCCAACATTGAGGAGAATCGGCGACCATTACACGAGTTGGAAATTTAAAGCATGAAATGCAACCATAACTTGTTCATCTTCAGTCGCTTCTCGATAATTGTTTTCATTGTGCCTTGTATTATATGATTTACATTTATATTAAAGCGATTGTGTTCTCGAATTAGTTAGTAGATAAATGCATACGTATTAAAGCTCCGCGAGCTTAAGGAAAATAAATTTAATCTTTTAAGTATATTTAATAATTTTGAAGTATAAAAAGTCAGGGTTCAAATTTTTGCTGTTTAGTGGCATAGAAATCAAAACATATTATGTAAATCCAAAAGTTTTCTCTTAATTTTCAGGATTGCGACTTGCATTCGCTGTTCCCGCATTGCAGCGAGGATCTCATTAAAATAAATTGTACTATACCCATTGCTCTTAATCGCAATAATCAACAGAACTTTCAATTAAGAGCACACCCTCCTCTTAGCGGGCATTTTGAGGTAACTCTCCCATAAAAATCAAAACATTGGCACAATGTCGGGCAATTGGCAAGGGAGCTTCATCCTTTGGGAGCCTGTTTTTAACGACGCCGTTCTCATATTATGATCCGTACAGTTTATTTCAGTTCAATTTCATTTTCTCGTTTATTAACGGAAACACTTCAGTACTACATATTCGTTCTAACAATAGGTAAAATTAACTTCTGCTGCCTTACAACTCCAGGGAAATTACGGATTAGGGGCGTGGGACGGCGCAGGTGTAAGAACATTTAATTAATTTTTTTTGTAGCGTTATCTAGGATACATTACGAGTATCATAATTTCGTTTAAACAGCCAGATTGCCAGATTAACACGCTATCAAAACCACACAAATCTAACTTTTGTTGCACATTGAGTTAATCCCCGTTAATAGTATGGGTTTAATGAAATTCGTGAGAGGCCCATATGTTGTCGGAAATTTTAACCCGCTTTAATGTAAATCTAACCCGCAATCCCAGTCGCTCTCTAAAAATATAACATTGCCATGGGGAAATTTAATAAATTCTAGCTAAACTTCAGTAATACGACGGTATAAGCGGTAATCTAAAAATAAAAGCGGATAACGCAGAAAGTTATAAATGTCAGGCACAATTGTTACGTATTTAAAAAAAAATGTAACATTATTTTTAAAGATGAAGACTTCAAAAATTTTCAGTAAATACCGTTTATAATTTATGGGACGAGAAAAATTCCGAATTTTTTTTTTGCTGTAAGATGCGTGTTTGTAAATTAGATTTAAATAGGATCTTCTCAGATTAATTTAGTATAAATATGTAAGAGCTACGAAAAAGTAGGAATTCCCTCGGCATTCAGAAAAGAGTTACTTTATTTGATAATCAATGTTTAGTAGATGTTAAAGGTCACGTACTATTCAATTTAAATTTCCTTTACAACAAACATTTTTTTGTGTGAAGTTCTAATAGCTTTCAAAGTTATAAGAACACTATATAGTGCTGTACACCTGCAAAGTTTAGAAAAAATAAACCTTATAAGAATATCCTAACATCCGGTAACACTTTTGCTTTCGAGAAGTCAAGAACAAATTCTGAACTTGCTAGATCTAAATCAAAATAGGGCCTAGCATAAATGCATCGACGCCCTTAAACACTAGAATTTGAAATGGAAATTATTTTTGTCATCGAAGTTTGGAAATATCAATTATTAGTGCAAAATATTTACAATGTCAACAAGTTTTATTCTATTTTGTGTTTTATAAGTATCTCAACGTGTTATATATCTTTTCTGAAGCCATATAAACATTTGTAGTTGACAGCACACTAGAACTTGCTATCGAACTTGGCTCTGGTCTTCTATTCCAAAACACCCAATAGCGGGGAATTTATGAGTTGATTCATGGAAGGTGAATTTGTTAAAGTGTGTTTGTAAATTTGAAAAGTCTCAAGTATATCCAGTTTACGGTTATTGTCGTAGAAGTGTAAAAATGCTATTATATCATTTAACGTTAATGTACAGTTGTTTAGTGTTGGTTGCACTAAATAAATGTACTCTCTGTATGTAATACGAATATAACTGCGGTAACACAACCAATAATAATAACGAAATATAAACAACACCATTGACCTCTCCATAGTAGTGGTGGTCTTGGTATTGTTGGGATGCCTTTGTAAACCCTTCTTGCATTCCCAGCGGACGTGATATCATCAAGCTGATTCAATTGTTCGTACCGCTGGGAAACCCTGGTTGCTATAGTAACGCATTCCGTGGGCTCGAGGAATTTATGGACGCTGTGCAATTCTTGGAACCTACCCCTACAATTGTGTGCTAATAAGTGTGCAGCGTAGTTAGATTGTTCATTTGTATGAGTGTATGTGTTTGCTGTATCTGATATTAAAACTTCCAATTGTCTGGTCTATGTATACAGAATTGCGTTGTGAACAGTTTCATTTGTAAACATCTGATTGTTACAAATCGATACTTTTATCTTGCGTTGAATAATGGGTTGAAGGTGTTTTTTGAGTTTTGAAAATTACTTTACTTTTTTTGAGTATAATTTTAGCAATTTTCTCCGATATATCAGCCAAATATGAATTGAAATATATTTAACATCGTCAAAGTGATCGTTGGGATAATTGTTGTTATCAAGAGGAACTGTTTTATGGTGACATGAATCGTGTGATATTGTAATATCTGTGAATGCAGGTTTTATATAAATAAACTGTTCGAGTTTGTTTTTATAATTAATATTTATGTTTAAGTCTAAATAATTAATATTACTAATTAAGTTCTATTTCTCATGTAAAGTTTATGCTTGGGTGTAAAGTATTATTACAAGTTAATACTTTACTACTAATACTAATAATTATTGATTAATTCGGAAGAGTTTAACAGAATATTTTGGTGTTCTTCTTTTTTTTTATTTCTAGGACTTTGTCTTGTTTTATTATTAAGGATTGGGTGGCGATTCTATTGAGGATAATACCCAACTTTGGATCCATCTTTGTTGCGGTCGTCCCGGTTGACGTCTTCCTGGTGGTTTATTACCTCTGCAGATCTTAACTATTCTTATATCTTTCATTCGTGTAATATGTTCGTTCCACCCTCTACGTCTCGCTTTTGCCCATTTCACCACATCTTCTATACCGCATCTGTTTCTTATTTCTATGTTTCGTATTCTATCGTGTAGTGTTACTCCGAGAATGGATCTCAACGTTTTTATCTCCGTTGCTCTTACCATTTGTTTGGTCTTTTATGCTTCTGTTAGCGTTTATATTGTGTATGTCATTACCGGGCGCACCACAGTAATAAATTTTTACTTTACTTTCGATATTCAGGTATTTGTTGTTCCAGATAATGTCTCTGACGCACCCAGATATTTGTTGGGTTTTAATACATTGGGCGCGGGTTTCTTGTTTTGTGTCTCTGTAGGCCGATAGTTGCACTCTCAGATATTGAAATTTGCATGATTATTTTGTTGTTTAATCCTAATTTGCATCTTGTTGATTGTTTGGCAACTACTAGGTTCTTTCCGCTGGGGAAACAGCATGTAGTCCGCCGGAGATAGATCCGGCGAATAGGGAGGATGTTCTAAGACTGGGACATTTCTTGTGGCCAAAATCAAGGCAGAATGCACAGGGGCATTGTCGTGTAAAAGGTACCACTTGCCGGAGGCTGCCAAATGCGGTCGCACACGTCGAATGCGTTTTAGTAAACGCGTCATGACAGCCTTGTAGTACAGGCTAGTAACGGTGACACCCGGTGGCACAAATTCTTTGTGAATGATGCCTTGGCTGTCGAAGAAAGTGATCAGCATGGTCTTCACTTTCGATTTTTAGAGACGGAATTTCTTTGGCCTGGGAGATGTCTTCAATCGCCACTCCATGCTTTGTCTCTTGCTTTCTGGATCGTACTGGAAGCACCACGACTCGTCACCAGTAACAATTGAATCTAGAAAATTTGGGTAACCGTTGGCTGTTGCAATGAAGTCGCGGGAGGTGTCCACTCGATGCGCTTTTTCCTCAGCGGTCAAATTATGCGGGACAAATTTGGCACAGACCTTCCTTTTCTTCAAATCCTTCTCCAAAATGGTTCTAATGGTTTCACGGCTAATACTCAGCTCCTGCTCCACCATTTTCAGTGTCAGTAGTCGATCAGCCGCCACAAGTTGTCGGACTTTTTCGATCGTTACGGGGTTTCCCGTTGTGATCGGACGACCCGGCTTCGGACATCGTAAAGGTCCTGCCGACCTTCACGAAATCTGGCAAACCACTCGATAACGCGAGTACGGGACATGGCCTCATCGCCGTACACAGTTTTCAACATCTAGAATGTCTCCGTGGCCGTTTTCCCTAATTTAAAACAAAACTTAATGTCCGCTCTCTGCTCCATGTTTGACTTGTGTCACATATGACAGCTGCACTAACTTGTTCATTCGCATGCACAGCCTATCATGCAAGTTCTGACAGGATGCGGTTTTAGACAAGACAGCTTGAAGATTATTATTGCATCTAATTTCCACGAGTAATTCAATTTTATTTTTAAATATTTGAATTTAAATAAAAGTTATTCAAATATTAAAATAACCATATTTCTACTGAAATACTAATAACTAAAAATGCAGTGTTAATTGTGTATATTTGAAATAATTTAAACACAAAAGTAAATCAGGTACAAAGTTTAAAATAGGTTAAACACAAACCGGAGTGACTCACGCACTAACTAGATATCATTTTTTATCATTACTAAATAACATCGACTAAAAGATTCAATTTAAATTAGTTTCATATTTTGCACACAATTAAAAATGACTGAAATAGACAAATATTATTGCATTTAATTAACATGGACCACTTGATTTTAATAAAATAGTTTAATCGCTGTCGTCTTCATATTCCTCGTCTTCACGGTCCGATGAATCATCACCCAAATTAATTATTAAAGGTTCCACCTCCTCAACTATAGTCTCACGACGCCACCAAGATATTATAAAATCTTCTGAATGTCGTACATTTTTTCCATTCATTTTCACCGCATTAATTTAAAGCTTTTTCCCACATTTTTATAACTTGCTCGTCAGCAAAAACCTTCGCGCCCGATATGTTTGCCGTAGTAGCGTTTAGTATTCCTCCAAATTAATTCAATTGATTGCGTCATCTGTTTTGGAGCCACTGAACACAGTAAGTGCTATCTCTTTTCGTTTCACAAGTCACCGCAGTGCGTTTCATAAACTTTCGAGCGGCAATCTGCAAGATTTGCGCTCGCTCTAATAGCCCCTACGAACTAAGGAGCTAGAAAGTGAGCAATATAACTATGCAAGTCTTGTGGTGGTTCGTACCGCGAAGGGCCACCCGTCAAATAAGAGGACACCCGACTATACGGAATAATGCAAATATCTCTGTTACGGTAACCGCGATTTCGACAAAATTTTCACAATGAAAGTTCCGATATATGTTGGATACAATGAAAGTATAGGTTCTTTAAAAGGACTTCTGGTTTAGCCGGAAATGATATCAACTTTTTTATTTTAAATAGAATACCTTGTATATTTCACAATAATATCGCTAGAGCTTTTTCATGCAAGTGCAATGATATAAGGTTTGATGCCTTTACTTTTTAATATTTCTAGAGACATTGAACAATAATTAATGTTTCGTACTTGTTATCAAACAGCTCATGAAAACAAAGAAAAGTGAGAACTGGAAACAGTTTGATAAATTCGGTCAAATTTTGCTCGGTTTATGTTGTGTTAGGACTTAGGTTGATGGTCGATTAACAGGTCAAAATATTTAGAACATTTAGAAAATCAAATTACTCCTATCCTTGAAGAAAAAGGGAATCACCTAGTAGCATTTGATTTCATCAAGGCAGAATACCTCCCCAATACGAACCAAATGTTCGGCATTTTTTAAACCAAATGTTTCCAAATAGGTTTATAGGGCACAGGAGCTAAATCCATTACATTTATTTCTTTGGAAACGTTTAAAATCTAGAGTTTATACCGAACGAACAAATAATTTGGAAGAAATCAGACGAATACCTGGAGATTATCTGATTAATGTCATTGAAGGATTTGTACATATGATTTGATTATTGCCAGGAAGTAAATGGTGATCATTCTGAACATCTTCTCTAGTGATGTTATTAGTGTTTATTTATTTATTTTTAGTATTTATATTTAATGATTTGTTTTGATTTGTTTTGTTGTTATGTGTTGGTCGGTAATAAAATTACGCAGCATTATTGTGTTTTGTTAAATATTTCTAGAATTATTAAAAATAAAGGCATAAAATCGTACAGTACTGAACTCGCAAGACATAATCTTATCCATATATCTTACAATATACAGGGTACAGGGCATTTAAAATAAAAAAGTTGATATCATTTTTGACCAAACCAGAAGTTATTTTAAACCGCCAAGACCTTTATTGTATCCGCCATAAATCGGAACCTTCATGCAGAAAATTTCGTCGCAATTGGTGTTCCCCTAGTAGAACTATTTGCATTGCTCCTTACTTTTGCTCAACCCTGTATTTTTAGAAATGAAAATTTTTTTGTTATTGAATAATAAAATACTGAATAACTGAACTATACTTTGATAGCTTTTAAATATGTTATATATTTTGCGAGATGAACTACAACCGCGGCCGTCCTTCGTACCGTAATTTTCATTTCTATCTCTTTAAACGTCCTCCACGCCTTTTTTCCAGGTACTTTTAGGTCGCCCTTTTTTCTCTAATACCCGTATCCCATAGCTATAGTTGCTTTGGCGAAGGGTTTATTTGCCACAGTTTGAACATGTGCGTAGCGCTTTATTAGTTTTACTTCTATGACCTCTATTTGTTACGGGCCAATCGAGCTTTTCCGACGACCCGTAACCGGATAGGTGGAAAACGGCCTACAGCTTAGCTCAGAGGAGTAGGGGGAGTTCGTGAAACTCGCTTACCGGAGGAAATCTTTAGTTGTGTACAGGGTAAGTCAAAATTAGTAGGCGCCACCTTCCAAATCCAGCTGATTGTAGGTCCTCGTGAAAGGCCGAGAAGCCAACAGCTTACGGGAATGGAACTCACCTTTATTGTGCCTCCTCCTATATATTTGAGTTTGCAAAATTCGTACACAAACAAATACAGAGTACACAAAACTAAAAGAGACAGTAAATTTTAAAACACATATAATGAAATTATTGAAATGGCGATACAAAAAGAAAAGACAGGAAATGGCATTTTTATGGTTTTACAAATAATATTTGAACGTCCAAGAAAGCAAAACTCGCCGCCGTTGACGCACGATATTTAGGATATTTCAATAAATCTGTGTGGCCAATGGCGTAGAGTTTACAGGAAAAATACAGTATTAATATCTTTTTACAATTAACAACAAATAAATGGCGACTGAAGATCGCTTTTAGGTTATATAAAACAAGTTCAATAACGTGGAATTTTGCAAGTTTGCGCGGTAAAAAAAGGTTTCTTTTACACTGCACAAAAAAACTGGTTCTTTACCTTGAATTCCGGTGGAGACAGGCACAATTCCGGTGTAATTGATTTCCAGATGTAGGTATAGTCGAGGAAGGGGCTATTTTTCTGGTCCGGGAAAAAGGTAGAAGGCCTCAGGAAACCAGGGCGACGAAACGTTGGTAGATCTTCTGGGGAAGCAGATTATTCCCAACAAGATCAGTTGAATTATTTCCAACGGGGACAGTCGACGTTGAGGACAACAGGAATTTCAAACGCTTGTATCACCAACAGACCCAAAAATCACATTTTCACGGGTCCAAACGCTTTTATCCGAATGAATCGAAGAAAAAAACAATCACACTTGGTTGTTCTGTAACCAGGCTACACTGTTAAAACTTATTTAGATCCGACTTCGTCGAACTGATACTAACTGCCTAAAGCAATATTCGGTACGATAAACTCAATTTAACAGGTGCCGCGAAAAAACCCGCTCTTCATGATCGTTTCTATCGCACCCAAGCTTGTTGCCTACTCCTACGGCCCTTCCCCGAAGATGTAATTTGAGAAGGCCCGGAGTCATTCAGGATGTAAGACTGACTGCCGAACTTTTGCAACGGTAATCTGCACTTCCCCCAAAAAAATTACACCATACTTCGAGACAGTTTTAGAACGAAAATTAACACGTATGACTTTCGAGAGAAGCCTAAAAACATTTCCTAAATGCCATTGTTTAACAAAGAAATTCCTGGAAATCCCGCCTGATCGGCAAAAATAATTTATAAAGGAAAAACCTTGAGACTGGTTTGGTCATAAATTAATTTCTGAACGGGAAAATACTAACAAACTCTAGTCAATACAACTCAATCTTAGAAAGAAGCAAAATAACCAAAACTGTGTTCAAAATAAAACTGCAATTCAAATAACGTTTTTAAATCCTATAGAGCGGCAATCAAATTACGGAATTAATTCGTGTAAAGCGGCAAATTTTAAAAGAACATAACATATTATATCGATATGTAGTTATATCCAAGCTTTCCCTTATCTCTGTGTTCCGTACTCGATCAATTTCTAGTTAATCCGCAACATCTACTCCAGTAGTCAATTTCTAAAGATGGTAATCTGGACTTATTCCTGTTGTTGATCTTCCGTAGTTTGGCTTTATTACCCAACTCTTAATTACTTGTAGTATAAACTATAAACGGTATGGTTTAAGTGGAGATATACGTTTTGTTTTCCACAGTCGATATTTATCGAAAATTTAGGTGTAAAGCCAACTCCATTGCGATTTTATTTGTTATTGTTTCTGTAGGACGTATTAAAACTAAACCTTTATTTACTTTTTGTTCTAACCGTATTGCCGAAGGAATCTCGGTGGGGCAGTGCGAATACGCGCTGCGACCGATCGGCCGCGTCTTCAAACCTCGGCTGAGGCGATCATACTTCACTTAATTAAATTTAGGGTGCATGTTGCATGAATAGATAGTATGTAAGGGATGCCCGCACATCTTGGTATTACCGAACTTTTAAATTTATTTGCTTATAACTTAACGTAATGCCTTATACCACATTTTTAGTCAAACGTTTTATGTATAATAACCAATTTTTTCACCTCTTGTGTATGCGATGCTTTTGCAGTAGATGAGTCGTTAGCTTGTTTCTGTGGGTATGCTCCACAGCAATTACTTAATATCATAATTAACATAACGTATACTTTTTCAAATAACAAGGTAATGTATAAAATAAGAAAATTTAATAAATACGGAATAGATAGTTATATTTCCAAAATTTCATCTGGAGGGTGAACTGAGATAGCACTTTACTAATTCAATGCATGCTTTAGGTAGGGTTGAAAATTAACAAGGTAGGTACATATTTACCAAAGACTTAGGGTTTATCTATGCAATCAGTTATTTACTTGAATGCAATTTGCCACATAAGTTCAATAACCTTTGTGTTTATTATAGTTTTTTTCATTATTCATCAATAGTAAACATTCCCTCTTTATTTCTATAAAGTTTGTGTAGCCTGAGTCTGGGTCTTCTCGTATTTTTTCTTGGTCTTCTTAGTCAAAAGTTAAAAGCTATCTTTTCTTGTTTGCTTTTTTTCGTCTTCAGTTTAGAACTTCCTCGTTTTTTATTCTATCTGTGCACGTTATATTTAGCATTCTTCTACGGCACCACTGCTTAATGACTGCTATTTCTTTCTTACTTGGGGTTCCCACGGTTCATGTTTCCGACCTACACAATATACAGGATGTCCCATCTAAAACAGTCCACCCTGAATAACTTTGTAAGCGATTAAATTTGAAAAAACCGGCTAAACAGGTCAACAATACTTTGAAGGAGGACATTTTTTACCATGTAAGTCATCTAACCTACTTTATCTCCCTAGCCCCATCAACATCAACACTAAAATTTTAAGTGCTGGGGGATGTTGAGTGTAGTTTATTTGACAGCTTTTCTGCTCTATATATAATAAATTATGTGTAAATCTGTCGATTCGTTTTTGAGAAATGGCATTTTAACATTTCCGATGCGTTTGAGAAATTTAGATTGCTTTACGGTAACATAGCAACAACACAACATAATACAATGTTTGTTTTTTAACCCCTTGGCTACCGGTCGCATTTGCGCTGTTTGTTGTTATACATTGTATTATTTTGTTTTGTTGTTATGTTACCTAATATCCTGAACACATTTTTGAAATTTTTATATTCAATTTCCCATACACAATGGGAACTTGAAAATGCCATTTCTTATAAAGGATTTGACAAAACCTTCAGAAACATCTTTGAAATGAACAATCACTTTTATCACTTTAATCACATTCAAAATTTTTTTGTTAGTAGTGATGAGGGCTAGGGGGATGAAGTAGGGTAGGTGACTTGCACGGTAAAATATTTCCCCTTCCAAATTACACAGGTTTACAAATTCGGGTAAACTTTTGGACTCGAGAAGACAAGCATGTTTTTTAACGTTTTTCGGTGCGCTGAATTCGTATTCGTTGTCAGTTTTTCGAGATTGACTCTACTTTTCGAGAAACAATGTGCCAAATCTAGGCCAAGATCAAATACAATGAACACCAATGGCAAATTTGTAGCGATTTAAAGGTTCGGAACTAGAAGAACATCAATTGTAATTAAATCTAAAACATTTATTGATTTACGTATTATTAAACAAGTGATTGGTCTCCTGACTGGGATGCAATCGGGATTCATCAAACATTGCTGCTTTCTCTGTCTCTGAGCATCATTATGTAAGAAAACATTGGCCAAGTCGTTGCAATTTTGATCATGGAAAAGAATATGTCTCTGCTACACCACTTGTTGACCAAAAAAAAAATGTTATACTGCCACTTCTACACATCAAACTTGGCCTTATAAAGAACTTCGTCAAAGCGCTCGACCATGAAGGGCCGGCTTTCCAGTATTTAACCAAGCTTTCACAAATTTCATACGCTAAAATCAAAGAAGGACCTGATATTAGAAAGCTGATGCACGACAACTTTCCAAAATGTTTAAAGGCCGACGAAACAGCAGCATGGGCATCTTTTAAAAGTATTGTTCACAACTTTCTCGGCAAACGAAGATCCCCGGATTTCAAGCAAATAATAGACAAGTTTTTGAAAAATTATCGCAAGATTGGGCCTCCAATGTCTTTAAAGATTAATTTCCTGAATTCCCATCTGGATTTCTTTCCGGATAATTTGGACGAGACGAGCGACGAGCAAGGAGAACGGCTACACCAAGATTTGATGAGAATTGAGAGACACTCCCAAGAATTTTGGGACGAGGGCATGATGAGCGACTACTGTTGGATTTTAATGTGTAAAACGTACCCCCAACAATGTAAGCGACTCAGTTCCACTGCAATTCACTTCTCATTTTCTCATTTTGTATTTGGCGGTCAAATCTATGGTCCATCCCTTACGTATGATACAGCACAAAAAATTCAAAAAATTCAAAATTCTTGCTTGAGGCTAATATTTGGTATCAGAAAATTCGAACATGTTTCGTATAAATTAATTGAATTGGGCTGGCTCTCAATGGCCAATAGAAGGAAATTGCTAAGTGCTTCATTTTTTCTGAGAAAAAGCCTTCATATTTATACCGTAAAATTACATTTAGAGAAGATGTTCACAACCTAAATATTCGATTCAAAGGGATTATTACACTACCACCGCATAAAACGGTGCTTTTCGAACGTGGCTTTAGTTATCAAGTGTCAAAAGTATATAACATTTTTTCCCCTGAATCACAGGCGTTATCACTACCCTGCTTTAAAAAACAGTACAGCAAAATACTAATGCGTCAACAGTCTCACAGCGGTAGTTGTTGAACTCGAACCTGCACCTACTTATTTAGTTACTTATTTGCAATTTATTTTAACTAGTTATTCATTAGATTTAGGTAACATGTTTTCATTTCCCTTTATTATTATTATTATTTTTTTTTCTTTCTGGGTTTCTATGGAAGAGCAGACTTGGTCTGAATAGCGCCCTTGTTTCCAATGGTACAATTATATGGGCTTTGTTTATACTTAATATATATTTGTTTTTGATGTACCATAGTGAAATAAAGACATTTATTATTATTATTATTATTATTATTATATGTCACTGTTTTTCAATAAAATGGGTAGAAAATCGTAAAAATTGATATATCGATTATTTCGAAAACTAGAGCCAATCAAGAAAAACGGACTGCGGATTCGGATTCAGCATCGAAAATTAACTTAGAAACACCTTATGGGTGCTCGTGTCCAAAATCGTGTATACTTGTGTTATTGCTGACCTGTTTCGCTGATTTTCCCAAATATAATTATTTACAGCGTTAGTCAGGGTGGGCTGTTTTAGTTAGGACACCCTGTATATCAGTTATCATAAACTCTTTTCTTTTATTTAGTAATAATGCATCATGTGTTACCAACTTCTCCATCTACTATGTAGGAAGCTCTTTTCATTATTTAACGTAATTCGGGAAATAGTCAGTTTGTCTTCTTGGAACACTTCTTTGGGGAGTGGGATGCTTCTGGTTCACCCTGTATAATACTAAAAATCCGGTGCTAATTCTAAAAGAATAAACTACAAGTCCAGGAATTAGAAAGCTTTAATGTTTATAACAGGAACGAGAAGAGAGCTTATTTAATCCAAAAGATTTGTTGAATTGGAAGATATAGAACTGCAAATATCTCTTCCCTATATGATTTTTGAATAAATATACATTTATAATTATGTAAAGCTTACCTACAATACCGATTGGCGGTCAATCTATTAGTCTATGGTGTCTGGTCGCGAAATAATCCTCACAAGCATTACAGTTATCGATCTCAATATCCACAAAAGTTGAATGTGTAGAGTGGAATATTTGGTGATAACATTATTGGATCATTTTTTATCGAGGGGAACCTAAATAGTCCAAAATATTTTGACATGCTGCAAAACTAAATCGTTCCTGCTTTGCATCAAGTTCCAGCGATCAGACTGGATTTGGTTCCAACAAGATGGTTGCCCTGCCCAGAATGTGTTAGCCGTACGAGAATACTTAGCAAATACATTTCCTAATCGTGCAATTGGAACCGTAAGCACAATTACTTGGCCGCCTAGATCCTTAGACTTGTCACTTCAAGATTTCTTCGTATGGCCTTACATTAAGTCGAAAATTTATGGATTTGAAGAAGACACAGCTACCATACCGGACGAACTGCGAATTAAAATTCAGGATGCATTTGCAACTATTACCCCACAAATGCTTGCTAATGTGAGAACTGCATTTTACAATCGCTTGGACTGCTACTTGGCAGAAGCGGCAATTTATTCGAACATTTATTGTAAATAATATCTTACTTTAGTAGAAGTGCTTGTGTTGATTATTTAGTTGACTAACTAAAGAATATTGTTTCCTTTGTCCATTATTAATTTATTTTAGTTTGGCCGTTTCTACCAATGTTTTCGTTACTTCTTTATTAATTTTTGGAAAGCTATTGTAATAGGTATACCCAATGCAAAATGAGAAATACTTTCATGCTTGCATGCTGTTGCTTGAGATACTGCAAAACGAAATCGTTTCTGCTTTGCGTCAACTTCCAGGGATCAAACTGGATGAAATTTGGTTCTAACAAGATGGTTGCCCTGCCCGTAATACGTTAGCCGTACGGGAATACTTAGCAAATACATTTCTTAATCGTGTAATTGAAACCGCGAGCAGAAATTCTTGGCCGTCTAGATCCCCGGACTTGTCACTTCAAGCTTTCTTCGTGTGGCCTTACATTAAGTCGAAAATTTATGGATTTGAAGAAGACAGAGCTACCATACTGGACGAACTGCGAATTAAAATTCAGGATGCATTTGCAACTATTACCCCACAAATGCTTGCTAATGTGAGAACGGGATTTTACAATCGCTTGGGCTACTGCTTGGCAGAGGCGGCAATTTATTCGAACATTTATTGTAAATAATATCTTACTTTAGTGGAAGTGCTTGTGTTGATTATTTAGTTGACTAACCAAATAATATTGTTTCCTTTGTCCATTATTAATTTATTTTATTTTGTTCGCTTCTACCAATGTTTTCGTTACTTCTTTATTAATTTTTGGAAAGCTATTGTAATAGGTATTCCTAATGCAAAATGAGAAATACTTTCATGCTTGCATGCTTGCATGCTGTTGCTTGAGATACTGCAAAACGAAATCGTTTCTGCTTTGCGTCAACTTCCAGGGATCAGACTGGATGAAATTTGGTTCTAACAAGATGGTTGTCCTGCCCGTAATACGTTAGCCGTACGGGAATACTTAGCAAATATATTTCTTAATCGTGTAATTGAAACCGCGAGCAGAATTTTTTGGTCGCCTAGATCCCCGGACTTGTCACTTCAAGCTTTCTTCGTGTGTCCTTACATTAAGTCGAAAATGTATGGATTTGAAAAAGATAAAGTTAACATACTGGACGAACTGTGAATTAAAATTCAGGATGCATTTGCAACTATTACCCCACAAATGCTTGCTAATGTGAGAACCGGATTTTACAATTGCTTGGGTTACTGCTTGGCAGAGGGGGGCAATTTATTGGAACATTTATTGTAAATAATATCTTGCTTCAGTTAAGTTCTTAAAAGTGGTAGTGTTGATTATTTAGTTACTTTAACTTAAAAATGTTGTTTCCTTTGTTCATTCTTAATTTATTTTATTTTATTCGCTTATACCAAGACTTAATATGCAATGTTTTCGTCTCTTCTTTATTAATTTTTGGAAAGTTATTGTAATAGGTATTCCTAATGCAAAATGAAAAATACTTTCATACTTGTATGCTGTTAAATTAAATTATATCCACGATAAATCTGATTTTAATTCCTGTCTTGAATTAACGTATTCAAGACACAGACACACATTTTGAAGCACAAAGTCATTTACCGATTGGTTTAGATATTAAAACGAACTCATATCTAGCGTCTTTTGATGTGCACACAATCATGATTTCGTTGTTAATAAAAATATCCTACATTTATCAAGGTGCATCGCTGAACATTAAATTGTTTTCGCGTGTGCAATGTTCGCACTTGAAACCGCCAATCGGTATAGCAAAAGTTGATGTTTATACAATTTGCATCCTTAGAAATACATACCAAGAAAGTTTTCTAAAAGATATTTAAAAAGTCCAAATAAAAAGCAATAAACTTAAATAACATAATTAACGAATAATAACGCTGGAATCACCATATCATTCACATGGAAGATTTAAATATTAATAACAGTATAAATTAACCATTATTTGTGTAGGTTGAATTATTAACAAATCCCATGTAAATTTGTTTACGCCAATGCGCTTTATATAAATTTAAATATGCGGATGACGACTATATCGGTTCGGGCGGTATCTATCAATATGAAGCAATAAAGGCGAATAAAAGCACCCCAACATCTGGGTGGCGCTGCCCGCGGGGTCTGCACAAGACCAGCACGCGTAACCTCGAGGGCTTCAGCCCCCCACACTTCTCGATTCTCCACACATTAATAAACCACATTTTAATTTACTAGATTAAAGCGCAACTCAACCTCGTATCTCTTCATTTTATGAGAATATTGGATCCTCTCCCACTTGGAACTGAGTTGAAAACTAATAATGAAACTGAATGGTGGATTCGAGTGACGGCAGTATAGAAGAACAATTACCGATATACAGTTTTTCAAATTATTGGTTGAAATTTAGAGTTTACCTTAGTTTATATTCAACTGACAAATATAAATTCTATTATTTATTATTTGTTATATAAAATGTTAGTGTGAAAGAGATCAACGTTAAGCTGTGATGTAAAAAGTGATTCTGCACTACAAATTGTATTATACAGTACGAACAATAAAATTCTCGGTAAATGTTGACAATGGAAAACATGTCTTCTGTTCTTAGTAGATCTACAGAATCTGTAACGTTTAGTACAATAATTATTTAATAATCATCAAATTATAGTTAAAATTTTGCAGTTATTTATTAGTCTGAAACACGAAATATTTATTTGTAACTGCATAACGTAACATCCTCAGGGATTTCGATCTTATAATAAGTTTCTTAATTTTTCGTACCTGGTGAGTTTGAGTGTTTGAATTGCTTGATAGATCTGAAGTGATCTCAAGCCGTTTCATTAAATAGGTGGACAAGTTACCTTAAGCTATCTGGCTATTGTTTCATAAGTTAGAGTTACACAAATATTAATATTGAATTCAAATAAAAAACGTATACAAACTCTTGCGTTTACGATGTAGAAAATTATTCAATCGTGGTTTGGTAGACATCTTAGATCTATATTTAGTCATTAATTTATCTATATTTATTTATTTTCATTTCACTTCCATACTATACAGTACCAGTTTCCATATCGTGCACTATTTTTTACTTTGCTGCAGTTTTTTCATAATATTGTTCTGGATAGCAAAATACTTTAAAAAAGTACCGTTGGTGTTATCTAGGACGAGTGATCTAGCAGTTTATCAAGAACATCAAAACAAAGCTTCTATGAACTATTTATAAAATATTACATTACGCACATATCATATATCCTGTATATCGTAGTTTAATGAAGTATCAGTAAAGCGTTATTATTACTGCTAGTAAAAATACTATTATAATGTTACAATATCGGTTTAACGCATTAATATTATTTTATGCTAATTATTAAGTTAGATTAAATTTATTTTCTATGTTCCTGTT
>JABXWE010001039.1:0-16452 GCA_014611495.1 Limonius californicus
CCGTATAAGCAAGAACAGCTACCGTATGTCCTTCATCAGTAGCATGTCTGTTCCTAGGAAGCGGTATACTGTTATTTATTACAAAAGATCCATGCTCCCTAAGATTGTTTTCCAAATTTTTAAACGTTTTATGATCAGCATGTCTTCTCTCAGGATATTGCTCGGAATACCTTCTAGCTGCCTCCCTCGAATTACTTCCACACAAACCATACACTAACATCATATCGCACTTTTCGGAATTCGAATAATTCATATTCTATCAAAATACAGGGAATAATAATAACTTCAATGAATTTAACAACATAAAGTGACAGAATTTTGTTTAGAAAACAATTGAAAATCAGCATGCTATTCGTCCGAATAGCACATGTACCTACCTACTTGATATTTTCTTTGTTAACGACAGTTGATAAAATATTTAATAGCTTTTATCTCGATAAATTTATAAGTGCCATTGTTAAATAATTTGATTTGAACTGAATATAACTTCAAGTGAAAATTTATTCAAAGGTGCGTTTTTTTTAATACATGCCTTTTATAAATGTGGATACACTAAAAATAAACCTTTGTATTTATTAGATGTAGTTGATAGCATACATTTAATTGCTATTCGAATAAAAACACATTTTTGTTTGTAGAAAGCTGTTGATTTCATCGCCTACTAGATAAACACTATAAACCTCAATTTTTTGCATGGCAAACTTTAGGTCAAGTTTTTTTCGAAAATTTTCCCATGTAAGGCCCATATTAATTTATATGGCTGTAAAGGTAATAAAAGGTACTATCTGAATATTAAAAAAAAAGTATACTGTGCTATTTGAAAAAAAAAAGTTGAATATAGCTGTCATTACACTAACGCACTTTTTGTAAATTGCTTTTTCCTATCGTATAGAGAATTTCCTCCCATTTAAGAATATATATACTTTATTTTATGTATTGTTAACAATAACGAAGTTACAAGCCTGGGGAGTGAAGTCTGGGACACCCTGTATACAATATTGTGTTCGTCTTCTGGTTCTTCGGTTGTTGCTTCAACTTGCAGGACGATTTCTTGTTTCTCTCATCTGCTGTAGTTTTGTTGTTGATCCTTCATCCTATTTATTCGTTCACTGTCCTCTTCTTGGGTAACTCGTCTTGATAAACATACCTTCGCAAAATGGTTTCGTCCTTGACATTTGGCACATGTCTTGTTAAATGCGGGGCATTTTCCTCTCATGTGTTCATACCCAAATTTTCTACATCTGTACTTTTGTTGACTTCTTACTGCATCTATTTGCTCTTGCTCTGGGTGCAAAAGTTTCACATGTTCTTTCGTCAGTTCGATTGATTTGCAATATTCTTGAATTTTCTCGATATTTAGGTCATTTTTTCTTACTAATTGCTGTTGTACTTGAATGTCTCGTAGTCCTATTATAATTCGGTCCTTTATCATCTTGTCTGCATACGATTGTTTACAATCTTCTATTTTACAAACAAATTCACAAAGAGCTGCTTGTTGTTTTAATTCGGTTATAAACGAGTCTATACTTTGGTCTTCTTTCTGAACAATGTTGTTAAATTTGTATGTTTCCATGGTGATATTCACCTTTGGTATAAAGTGGGCATCCAATTTTTTTATAATTTCTTCCAGAGTTCCCTTCTCTTCTTCCTTCCATGTATTGTACACGGCTATCCCATCGTCTCCAATCAAGGTCATTAAAATCGCAATTTTCGTTCCTTCTGCTTTCTTAACACTTTCTGAAGCTTGCATAAAAAAGTTAAATCGTTGTTTCCATCGCGTCCAGTTGTCTTGCTGCCCATTAAATTGTAATGGCTCTGGCGGTTTAAACTCCATCTTCGAGGTTATGTTGTATCTCGGCTAATAATTAATTTTTCGAAATATATCTAGCTTATTCTTCGTTTGTGTTTTCCACACCTGACACCATGTTATGTTTGTCCAAGCAGGTTTTTAATAATACAAGAGTTTGTTGTTATGTGAATTTATTATTAATCTGGTACACACCTTACTAGTTTGGTTACTCTCCCCTTCTGCCAACCTCACTAACTAACTAAGACGTTGCCAACCTGACCACATATATAACAATACCTACATGTTTTGGTATCTTCTAGTGTCATTGTCTTTGGCTGCATGGTCAGCTTGTTCATTGCCCCTAATTCTAGTATGAAATGGGAGCCACATTATGGCCACCTGTTTATTTAATTCAGCCAATTGAAGCAGGTCTTTGTAGATATTCTGAATTAGAATGTTCTTAGTGTATACATTTGTAATAGCTTTGAGTTTCATGAATGGGTAACGATCAAAATAGGGTATATCCTCTTCTCTTGCGTATTGTAGACTGTACAGAATTACACAGAGTTCGGCCATGAAAATGCTGGTTTTTGATGGTAGATTACTCAGAAATGATCATTAACATATGCTGCCCCAACTCCTGTTTGGGTTTTTGAGGCATCCGTGTATACGTGTTTATAGTGAGTGTATGGTTCTATTATTTCTCTGTAGCTCTGCATGTAGATGTTTGTGAGTGTTTCTTCCTTTGGTACTATGTTAGATTAAGTAGAAAAGTGTTTGTTGTAAAGGATCTTATAGTAGAAGGGGGTGTTTCTTATAGTAAATTTTCTATGTGGTATTTCCAGCTGAGTTTACAATCTTTTATCATACCTAATAAGAAAGTATGTTTATCTTCGTTTTGTATTACTTTTATACAAAGTTATTTTAAGGGCTGGTTGACGATTCATTCTTCTAAATACAGACATTTTGTTTTAGCTGTTGAATATTTGAGACTGTTGTCAAGAGGCAATGTGCACACAAACACTTAAAAAAATATCCACCATCACTTAACATCATTTATTTAATTTAAAACTGATTACAAAAACATTAATTTATTCATATTTGAAGTCACAAACATTAATTAAAAAATATCTACCACCCATAGCTACATTACACTGTGTACATCACATTAATTTATTAATATATGAAATCACGCAAAATCACAAACATATAACAAGAACATTATAAAAATATCTACCACAATCAGTGATATTTTAATATTTAATGGAACACTAATTGAAAAAATACAAATTTATTAGCATTTAAACAACACAAGTTTCACATAAATTTTAAAACAATTAAAAATAGTTTCAATGCTTGTGCTCGTCCAGAGCATTTATAGTTACACAAGGTTTGCAAACATTAATTTAAAATGAATGAATTAATCTACTACAAATATTTCCATTGTTTATATAATTTGACACGGATTACAAAAGCGTTAACTTATTCATATTTGAAGCCACAAGATGCCCACAAACAGTGATTTTTAAAATTTAATTTAACACTGGTTTAAAAAGAACATAAATTTATTAGTAGTTGAAACCACACAATGTCATCAAATATAGAAACAATTTTTAAAAAGTTTCAATGACTGTGCTCATCTAGGGCATTTACAGTGGATTCGCCAACAACGTCCTTGAATGTCTTTTCTAAATCCAAATACTTGTTAAAATCACACCAATTGATTAATGTTCCAGCTTTGGGATCGCGTTCTGAACCCCTCCATAAATTGTACTGTAATCAAAATAATTAAAAATATTTAGTATTATTTGCCGATAAACTTATAACTGAATAATGATTACCTTGATATTAATAGGAACAACATCTGCTAGTGGACACTTCTTTCTATCCAAGAAATTAAGCAAGTCATCATAATATAAGTTGTTGTTCTCATCTTTTCTTATCCTAATGATAAAATAGTGTAAAATTCAGTTTCCTTTCCTAAATATTTGCTTAAAACAAACTTTGCAATTCGTTTATGTTTAATGGGCGTTCAAATTAATTCAACATGGTTAATTTTGGAAAAAGCATAACACTTGCGTACATAGGAATTACATAAGTACAGTCTCCTTCAAGATATATCGTTACTGCCTCACCGAAGGGTACCTCGTATTTTCATTTAACGAGGTTGTAAATACAGGTAAAATAATAGATCCGGCTTTAGGAATTTCATTTGAAAGTTCAACATCTTGAAAGTATCATTTTATTTAGGTATAAATATTTAATTGCAATTTTTAATAATAATAAAATTGCAGCATAGAATTATAATTACATAATAGATAAAATATAATACTATTTTTCAAAAGCAAAGATGTCGATATCACTAACATTGCTGTCATTGCCACTTAATTTAATAATAACTTATAAAACATGCCCTCGTTTATATAAGAGTTTTCTGTTTCAATTACATGTTGCACTGAATTTTTCCAATGTTCTGGGTTTATCTACTACTAGATTTACAGTTTTTAATACTGCACGTCTAGACTTGGCAATTGGTTCTATCATCGAATATTCCTTTTAAACTGTCCCCATATCAACTCGATCGGATTAAACACGCAATAGTATGGTGGCAAACGGTAAACCGTGTGTCCACATTTGCTTACCATGGCCATCTACATAATACTGTTTGGGAAATATTCTTGTTTTTAATACTTTTAACAAATCATCTTTTTTGTACGTTCCCTCAAAATATGTATCATCTTCGTATAAAAATTGTTGTATTTCCTTTTTTTTGTTGCTAGTATTAGGCACTTTTTTTGATAGCTTAGAGTGATAACTGGCGTTATCCATTATGATAACAGAATCATTGGACAATTTTTTCAATAAATTATCTTGAAACCAAGATTCAAAAAGTAGTGCAGTCATATCTTCATGATGGTCCAAACTACAATCCTTTGCATTTTTTGCTGATATTAATAAACCATCTTCAACCCATCCACGTTTAGACCCGGCATGTAGGGTAATGGTCCGTTATCTTCTTGCAAATAGCTTATCTATTTTCCACTGACTGGAGTTATCTGTCAAACTTGTCTGTACAACATCGTGGGAGTCGTACTAAGTTTCGCCTAAGTAACATATATTTCTATTTTCTTGCCGATATGTTGCAATGTTTTGCAGATACTCGCGACGCCATGCTTGTAATCTGTTTGATTCCATAATAACTTGACGGTTGTTTATAGTTTTATATTTAAATCCCATACATTTAATAATTCGTAGCAACGTATTTTCAAAACACTTTATTGCAGTATCATCGTCATTGAATCTCTGGTTTAACAAATTTATTGTAGACCAACAGTTTTCCCGATACATTTGATATATTTTTCGCCGAATTAATTCTTTATCTAGCATTCTTGGTATTTCAACATCACTTCGTATCTTTCGCTCTGGTGTTTCTTTATCAACAATTTCTCTTACAGTATTATAGGGCACATCTGTTAAAAACGCTGTTTCTTTTAAAACTCTTTTTAAACTTCAGTTTGGTCTTTAGTTTCGCGGATGTTACTGTAAACATTAAATACAATTTGTTTTACATCCATTGATAAATGCACACTTTTTTGCTACAGCAATGTCTTCACATTCACTTTATCTTCTTGCGTGACCACTTTCGCAGGAAACTTGTGCCGCTTCAATCACATTATTTTCCGATAAATGTTCGCTATCAGTTCACGGTGTCCACATTTTTAAATAAATATCTATTTTACACAGAAGTTCATCAACGACTGTTGCTTTGCGCTGTTTACTTCCTAAGTTTGAAAATTATATCATTAAGGCAGACAATAAGCTAACGATCTAATCTAATCTCTGAGGAGTAACTTATTACTCATGCAAGCTAATTAAGGAAGTTAATTTTGATGTATAGTTTACTAGGTTTAAAATAAATAAAAATAGTTGGACAAAACAGAGCAATTTTAAATAATGAATTAAAAACAGAGAATTTAAGCTTCTTGCTTGAGTCACAACCGCTAGGTAACCTCAGCTTCTTTGCAATATGTAAATTTACCTGAATGCGGCCGGTACTTGAAGCCGAGGTACTAGTAACTTGTAATTCCTTCTTCTACAAGTACCTTTTTAAAGCGGATAACGATATAATTTGAAGTGGCTGTTCACCTTTTTTATTTTAATTGGAACACCTGTATATATTTTATTGAACCTACATAAAATCATAAGTCGGTCTAATGTATATCTCATTTCCAGACATGATTATTATGCAATAATTTTTTCTTAAAAAAAGTGTAAATACCTTTTATGGTAAAAGCAAAATCATAATAAAACTGAAAGAGTACCACTTAAAAAAATTACTCTGGAGGTTATTATAATTTGCTAATTATTATTGAAATTCATTCATATTAATTATTAATTCAAAACAATATATTAATAATCTCAACAGGTTTGAAAGTTAGTTATTATAATTACTTACACATTTAAAATTCTCTCAATTAAAACCACATCTAAAGGTAATCTGCATCCTCTTAGCAAGGTATAAACTTCCTGTTTAGGCAAAACTCCACATTTGTAGTGGTCCCTTTTTATAAAATATTCTGTCAAACGTTCAAGATCATCCCACAAATAGCGCTTTAATTCCGTTAAAGTGATGGCCCTGGAAAAAGGTTAATAACACAAGTATAGTTGTTGATTTCTGGCGTATTTTTGCTCTTTTATCAACATCAATTATTGGTATATTGTTTGAGGTTTTGAAAAACTGATTACCTTTCGACTTAGACATATACCTAAGCATGGTCTATCTTTATGACAAGAGCCTGCCTTAATTTGAAGTATATTAGGATGCACAAGAATTTGTTCTTAATGTATCTTGTTTGCTAGGGCAAGATTAGTTACTTACTAAGTAGTTTCAAGTCAATCAATTGAAATCAGACTCAGTAAAGTTTGGACTACAGTAATTCACTTCTAAAAATTTAAAACCACAATCACTCTCCACCACGTCTGTTCCCACCCAGCGGTGACGGCCAACTAGAGTTCTAACGATTCTCAGGACTAACTCAAAGGGTTTGGATATCTCCACAATCTATATTTGAATTCAGTAGTCTGTAGATGCAAGCTGTAATATCTTTCATAATGTTAGTTTTTGTAGGTTCCCAAAAGACATCTTGCTGAACAATTCGAGCATATTACAAACAAATAAACAACGGGCAGCTCCTATCTGATTATGCTAGGTGTTACCCCCAAATGCCGAAAGATAATCTTAATCTTGATATCAATTAGTGATAAAGTACTTATTAAAACAGACAGTGGCAACCAGTGGTGAGCTCCGTTGGGCTTGAGCAAACCCATTCTTAAATTTTCTTTATTCTTTATTAACCAGTCTTTATTAAAATATCCTTACAAGAAAATAAATATAGATATAGTTTGATCTTGCAGTCTGTGTTCTCTAGAAATAAGGATCGACACAAGGGGCCTCTCGTGTACATCTAATAATATTTTACACTCTGACGTCATTTTTTTGGTAGGCATTGGCAGAGATTTCTGTGGTATATATGTATGTGCCCTGGTGGTAGCAGCTTGTGTATGTTCGCTTTCAGTAGGAGATTAGGTGTTGCGGGTGATAGCATAGGACGTTTTAATCACGCAGTTATTGGTAAAAAATAAATATTTAACATAGCGTCTTATATTGAAGACACTACTTTCGAATTGCACGTGAGTCAAAGTATGTATTAATTTTAAAATTATTGTAGGTACACATACAGGATCCACGGCAAAGTACGAGCTTATCATTCCAACAATAGACAACTTAAAATACATATCAGAATATGTATGTGATATTTCTATTTTGATTGACAGTATTATGAATCAGAGATGCATGTTTGGTATGTTTGACAGTTCCTTCTTCTTCTTCGTTAGCCCCTCTTCCATCCAATGGCAAATATAGCCTCCCCAATTTGTCCCGAGTTGTTACGATCTGCGGTTTTTCTTATCCAGCCAAATCCGGCATTTCTCTTTAAATCATTCGACCATTCCATTAGTGAACATCATCTTCCCCGCTTTGCCGTCCAGGGTCTCCATTGTTGGATTTCTTTATTCCATTTATTGTCTCTGCCGCATAGTATGACCAGACCATCTTCATTTCAATGAACATCACTGAAATGGAGATGGGCTGGTAATGGTCACAATATGTGTGTTCTACGGCGTCAGTTCCTTTCGTACTCTGTCCAATATCTTTAGATTGTATTTTGTCTATTAGCTTTACATTTAATATTTGCCTGTCTATGGCTCTTTGTGCTTTAGCTAGCTTCTCCATGATATTTCTTGCCAATGTCCATGTTTGAGCGCTATAAGTTAGTACAGGCAGCACGCATTAGTTATAAATAGTATTTTTTAGTATTTTATTTTATCTACTTAATGCTGACCACGCTAGTCGTATTCCTCTCGCAATTTCTGCTGTTTGGTTTTGTTTTCCACATGATACTATCTGTCCTAGGTAAATATAAGCGTCTACATATTATATTTTATGGTTATCTGTTTCTATGTTTCGGTCTTCTACATGGCTGTCCATTATTTTTTCTGATTGTTGTTCTAGCTGCCAGATCATCCACTGTAGTTCCTTAAAGCCCCGGGACACCAACACGATATCATGTGCAAATCACAGATGGTTGAGCATTTTGCTGTTTATCGTAATACATTTTTTTATCAAAGTTTAACTTCCTAAATATGTTCTGTAATTTGTTATGAACAGTTTTGGGCTGATGGAGTCTCCTTGCCTTTTCTTTTCTTTTCTTGTCACTTTTCTTCTGATTGGTATGTTTGACAGTTTACTTCCACATTTCATAATATTTAAAACACTTAAACGTAGATATTTATAAATAAGACTAAGAATTTAGATATTTAGATAATTTAATAGCTTGTGACATATTTTTTACGTTGCCTGTTTTGGAATGGTAGGCTCATATTCTATCGTGAATCACCCGGTATAAATCCGCGAACAGATACGTAATAACATGTTTTTTTATATTTGTGTAAATTACTTTGTTAATTATAACAAAAAAAATTATGATTATATTTTAAATATAAAATCAAAGTTTTACACTGACCTTGAATTTGTAACTTTACGCCCATTAAAAAACAAGAGGTACCAAAGCTGTGCCAACACAACGCCCCGTGCTAGCGGCGGGCACGTAAATAATCGGTAACGGATGCCAAACTAATACCATGACAGTTGTTAGAGGTGTTGGAAGTCCCCTTCAGTAAAGGGCGTCAAACTGTGAGAGCGCAATGGTTGAGAGGTCAACGGAACCCCACTACCTCCTGCTGTATAGCGTAAAAACCAAAACCCGGAGCGAAAGGAACCCGACAACGAAAGGTAAAACCGATATGATTAAGAAATAAAGAACAAAATAAGAGCCGGTGTTGAATTAACCAATAGAGGGCCCCAGGGGAAAAATGGTAACATTTTATACACATTTTTCAGGACTAGATCTAGATAGATTAAGTTAATGAAACCAGAGTGATTAATCATTCACCGCCCCTAATGAGTACCCATTCAAAAAAATATTTGCAGTTCACCGCTGGTAGTAACTAACCGTATGGCTTCTCTGTTGTATTGTTGCTCTACACAATTTGCAGAAAATGCACGAGCTATGGTAATCATCTCATGTTCTGTAAAATTGTTGCCCATGACCCGACACAATTTATCTCTAAAATTAAAGAAATTTTAAACAAGAACTTTTTTTAAGTTATTAGATAATTCACCTAAGCTTTCCATAAGTAATTGTTGGCGTTTCTGAGGGCATGTTTTCAGCTACAAAATCTTTGTAAATTGGTCTTAACACCTCCCTTACTTTATCCATGATAAGTTTAATATTTGCTTTTGGATACTGTAATGAAAAACTATTTTAATACTATCATACATTATATTCTTCGTCGCTTCGACCTCATGGGCGTTTAGTTCCATATAGCGTAAGGCATAATCGTCTGCATCTATCAGTATAAATTTAAAACTGTTGATGACTAGTGTGGCACCGACGAACATATGTTGGGGTTTATAACATTCTGGAGGTTTACTTGTAAAAGTAGGTTGTCCTGGTAATGCGACTTCAGCTCGTTTGAAAAAGGTACTAGTCTTGAAACCTTAAAAAGTACTGTACTTTCTGAAATAAAAGGGTAAACGATAAATACCTGAATTTCTTTTTGCCAACTCAAAGACGGATACAGTTTCATCAGCTAAATAGTAGCTAATTAGAAAAATTCTCATGCAATTGTCTCGAATTTTAGAAAGTAATCTGGCTTCAAAGCGCAAAATGTGACTGTCCAATCCAATTCTAAAAATATTATAAATAAAATCAAATTATATTGCATAAGTTGCCATGACTGTTTCACCAGAAGATATTAATTCAACACATTCAATATGGAAAAGTAAAAAAGATGATAAGCTGAACAGGAAAACGTATTGAAATATGTATACATGTAATATATCTTTGTGTTGCAGCAGTTTTCCAATTGTTCTAATCACTATTACCTATCGTATTTCAAAAATTTTTTGAAGTCTTTCAGTGGTGCTTTTGGTTCTACAGTAATACAATTTTGAGCCGAATCCTCAAAAGTTCCATAGCCATTCCAAGGAGGAAGTTCTCGATCCTGGATCTCCTCATGACCTGATACTTTTTGTGAATCCTCAGGTGTAGGCACTGGAGTAAAGTCATTTATCCCATACTTTGCTCGATAATATTCTTTGGTATAAGGATCACAGTCGGTAATAACAACTTTACGACCGAAAACATTTATAACGCCGCCGATTGTAAAATCTTGTTCTTTATAAAAATCTACATGTTCTTTTCCACAATCTAATGAATCTGCAATGTATCTACCGCCTTGTAGTCCTGGGCCTAGTACATTTAATACGGTAAATGGAGAATCTGCCCCTGGTCCTGGTAAGCCTTTGTAAACTTTTGGCATTTTTGCACGTCTCATAAACACAAAACTGTTGTCATGACCAGCGTTGTCGATAACATTTTCTTTGATGTCAATTGTATCATCAGCTAAATAATAGTGAACTTCAAGATTGTGTAAATAACCAAAATCAGTTTCTTGGTCGTCCCAATATCCATAAAAACGCAGTACCTTAGAATAATACATTTAAAAATAACATCATCTCCCCGTTACTAAAAATTTACCTTTCTATCATTAGCTAAAAATTGTCCAAGCGTATCAATTTTTTTACTGGGCCTTTTTGGTAACCTCCCTTCTCCTTCCTGGGCCCGATTTTTCATATATGGGTCATAGGGAGCATTAATAGGATCAGGAACAGCAATTCCACAACGATTTAAGAATATCCTTGTAAACTTATCGCAGTCTGTTATTTTAAATACTCTTCCATAAAATTCTACTTCATTTCCTACATTCAAATCGATTATGTCATAAAAATTTGCATCCATTGGCGCAGGAAAACGAATTTTCTGACGAGTAATTAATGTGCCTGTAATTTAACAAGAATCAACACCATTTGTAGAACAATAGTTTTAATGTGAAACCTTGTGGAATTCCGCTATTATCAACTTTTGGTTCTGTTACTTGAATGGTACCGTCTTCTAAAAAGTAATAGATTTTAACCGAGCGAATTTGAAAACCAGCAGCTTTAAATTCTTGAATGCATTCTTTGAAAAATGCGTCAAATCTCAGGATCTAAAAAGTTTATTTAATGAAGTATCTGTCTAGAAGTTAACGTATGGAACTGGTAAAATGTAGCATTGGGTGACTTTGGGGAAAAGAGAGCTAAACCATGGGACGGAAGGGAGAATCATCACGCAATGCAGATAGGCAACCCTCAAAACACGAACACTATCTTATCAAATAGTGACTATAAATGTAATTAACCGGAAAATATTGAAACATATCATCATCAACAACAACAGCCTTATCGTCCCACTACTGGAAATCGGCTTCTTCTCTGCCACGTGTTTCTTCTCGGCGCTGAAGTAGAAACACGATGGCCCTACAGTTTAACATCAAATCAGAAGGACAGAAATTCCAGAGAAGGTTTTTAGCATTAAAATTGGCCTCACCTGTATGTCGCACCTACTACTTTTCCGGCGTTCCATACTTTTAAAGTTTAAAATAATAAAAAATGTATTACTTGTTTGTCAAAAGCGATCCATGTTGGTATCTCAGGGACTTCACCCCTTGGAAATAGCGCAGGGTACCTATCACTTAGACATCCCAACATGTTAGGTTTCACTCGTTCAACTAAAGCTGGTACGCCAGCAGCAATAAAATCGAATTTTGGATCGCGGTTAAATTTGGTTTTACCTATCTGAAATCAGTGGATTATGAGGTCAGTTAAATTTAGGTTATAACATTGTTACTTACCAATGGATTGAAAGTGAATCCAGGTAGGAATGGAAGATCAGGACAACGAGCTGCCATTTTGTATTAAAATGATCCCAATTTAGTAAAAACTGTTTATTTTTTAGACTTTGAAGTCTAACATAAAATGAGTGAACTTCACTCACTTTATATAAATACAACATGTATTTGTTTTGTCAATGTTTTTAGTTTGTTTGGTGGTTTCTTAGGATTATGTATTGATTTTCTATTAGGCAAGCAACTCTTCTATTAAGCATATTATCGGTTTCTATAGTAATTTGTATAAATAAAAATTGATTTAATAATGTCAGAATTTAATGTCATTAACACTTCAGATGTATATGTAAGTTTAGGGAAAATCAATTTCTCGTTTTTCATATTTATCTTATACTTTTGCAACTTTATAGTCATATAATAAAATGAATTTTCTACTAGATTAGGTTGTAGTGTATATATTTTTGTGTTCACTAATATAGTACCTACTCCATTTTCATCACAATTGAAATACTTTGTTAACAGTTTATAATCAATAATTATGGATTGAAACAGTGGTAAGTAATAACCACATATTAGAAGTGTCTGGATATTCAGCCAAATCCTAAATCTGAAAAGTAACAAAGCTTGATATATGTTAGACAAGAATACTAATGTATGAAGTAGTACATAATTGGTATTCTTGTTGTGGACACTTCAATATGTGAACACGTACTGCTGTTTGAAAATGGGCATATTTACAACGGTACTTAAGTAATTTGGACATATATTTAAAAGCTGTATTTAAGAAGAGTATTACGAGGGTAATTTGAAATGTTCGCGGCCTGTTAATGAAAGACTGTATTTTACTGTTTGAAATTATTTTTATTTTTAATCCCGGAAGTCAGATTCTTCGAGGTCTTCAAAATAACTGTCTACTGTTGCTTTCAGCTCATCATCTGACGAAAATCGACTGCCGCTCAGGAAACTTTTCTGTTGCGGGAAGAGGTGGAAGTCGGACGGAGTTAAATCCGGAGAATAAGGCGGATGGGGCAAGAAATCGTACTTCAATTCGGCGATTCATGCCATAGAAATGACACTTGTATACGGACGCGCATTATCATGATGAAGAATGATTTTTTTTCTTTGATAACCCCAGTCCTTTGGTACGAATATTTTGGTTCAGTTGGTCTTCTAAAAGATTATAATCTTTTAGACCGTAGGTTAGGCTATAGCATAGCACTCTCCAGTTATCGTTTGACCCTTGGGAAGATAGGCAATCAGTAGTATGCCCTTAGCATCCCAAAAAATGAAAGCCATAACTTTTCCTATCGATAGAATTGACTTTGCCTTTTTCGAAGGTGGAGAACCTCTGTGCTTCCATTGTTTTGACTGCTGTTTTGTTTTGGGGGTTAAGTGGTGGACCCAAGTTTCATCAGTCGTTACAAATTTGCGAATAAAATCAGCCGTATCCTTCTTGAAACGTTCTAAACGTTCTTGAGAAATTGGCATTCGAGTGCGTTTGTGATCAACCGTTAACAAACGCGGCACCCATCTTGCAGACAGTTTTCTTATCCCTAATTCTTCGGTTAAAATATGAAATGAGCGTTCATTTGAAATGCCCATAGCAGAAGCAATTTCAGCCACCTTTAATCGGCGGTTCTTCAAAACAATATCGTGCACTTTATTGATGATTGCCGGTGTCGTGGCAGTTTTTGGTCGTCCGCTGCGGGGGTCATCTTCTAAGCTTGTAAGTCCACGTTTAAATTCTGCAGCTCATTTTTATCTGTTGTAAATGAAAGTGTAGCATCACCTAACACACTTTTCATCTCGTTAAAAATTTCCGTAGATCTTAAACCTTTTTTAAAAAGAAACTTTATCACGTCACGATGTTCAATTTTGTCCATTTTTAAAAATACACACAGATTAGTTTATTAAACCCGCTGTTGACGACAATCTACTTGCCAGATCGATTTGACATTTGACAGAAATAGAGTCCAGCATTGCAACGAACCAAACATTTTAGACTTCGTAACGCCATCTGTATGTCAGACCGCGAACATTTCAAATTGCCCTCGTATAATATTAGTATACGCCGGCCTCGGTGGTCTAGTGGTTAGCGCATTTGCCTTTAGATCCGAGGGACGCGGAATCGAACCTGGCCAAGGTCGGCGAGATTTCTCTAGTGGGGAAAAATCTGAAAATGCGCCTTCTGTCGGATAAGAAGTAAAGCCGTAGATCCCGTGCCACTGCGATGCGTGACACGTTAAAAATCACTACTGGAGTTGGAATTACCCCAAATAGGCAAAATTCTTAGTTAGGGTGTACAATGGGTCATATGGCCTAAGTGCATAGAGATGCTTGGAAAACCGCGTCCTAGATCTCGCTCTTTCAAAGCAAGCAAGCAAGCAATATTAGTATATGATAATATGATTTGAAGATATAAGAGAATAAAAAGGTTGACGTAAGAGTATCACATCCTACATTAATATTTTCTTATGCAGTTACACCATATAAACAAAATATTTAACACATCTAGAAAATATCTAAGAACGTAACGTATATGAAAAACCAAAATGTTTTCTAATTATTTCATTGCAAATAAGATAGATATAAGTAAGTATTATAATCAGCCGGCTTTGGTGTTCTAGTGGCTAGCGCATTTGCCTTTAGATCCAAGCAACGCGGGGTCGAACCTGGCCGAGCTCGTTGAGATTTTTCTAGCTGGGAAAAATCTGAAAATGCGCCTTCTGTCGGATAAGAAGCAAAGCTGTAGATCCCGTGCCACTGCGATGTGTGATACGTTAATAATCACTACTGGAGTTGAAATTACCCCAAATAGGCAAAATTTTTAGTTAGGGTGTACAATGGGCCATATGGCCTAAGTGCATAGAGATGCTTGGAAAACCGCGTCCTAGATCTCGCTCTTTCAAAGCAAGCAAGCAAGCAGGCGAGGTCTCGCTCTTTCAAGTACAATACAAGGATTGTAATCAAATTCTGTTTTCTAAATACATGGCTACTAATTTTACTTAAATATTATGACATTTTAACTATTCTAGATTGGTTAAATTTGTAGTTAGGGTGCACAATACGCCAATAAGCTTCGGTGTAAAGAGATGCTTGGAAAAACTGCAACCTAGATCTACACTATTAAAAAAACTATTTTACGAGTAATGAGGTTATGTTATAAATTTCTACTTGCCTAGGTTAACCTAAAACCCAAAAATAACATAATATCATCTAAAAATGTACCAACAACTTATTGGTTTCATAAGAATTACGTTGTATGTATATATCTCGTAGTTGTCAATGAAAAAGAGATAAGCAGAGAAAAACATCTCGCAAATCTAGAAGATGCGATCGCAATCGCGAAATACTCGAAATAGTGTTTATCCTTATAAATGTCCTAATCTCTAAAAACAAAGCTACATCACATATAAGACTTTAATGAAATTATCAAGGGAATATTTTACACAAATACAATAATTAGAACTTTTAATGAAAAAAATTCTCAACTGATTTTAAAAATATAAGAAATGACTTTGTTTAATTGAAACACCCTGCACGTACAGTTATACAGTGATGCCCTAACTCGTAGATAAAAAATGCTTTACTGTTTGCAGAATTCTACCCCTTGATTTCAAAAATAAAAAACAGAGGTCATTTCATGAATTGTTCAATTTTTCTCTTTCTCTATTTAGTCTTCAATATTCCAACTTTGGACGTAGGCCTCCTCTAACGTTTTCCATTGTTTCTATCTCGTGCTGTTCGTATCCATCCTAAACCTTCCGAATTGTTCGATCAGTACCAATAAAATCGTAACTGAAAAATATAAAAATTATGAAAATCAGCTTGTGCTAACATAGGTACAGGGTGGGCAAATTTCGATGTTTGTATGGGGTAACTCGGTAATTATAGGAGATACAAAAAAATGGAAGGCATGTTCTCGATCTCTTTTTTTGAGACAAATTCACTGGCGGAAACAAAAATTTGCTATCGTCTTTTGTTTTCGAGTTACAAACAAAAGTTCGATTTTTCGACTTTTAGACACATGTGAATATCGTGGTTGTTTGTAAAGTTAGGAGAAAATAACTTTTACATTCTCAAGGCACTTTTTTCTGTATAATCCAGTGGCGTCGAGAAAATTTAAAAAAAAAGGTTTAATGTCGAGTTATGGCCTAAAGTTGTATTTTTTCAAATGGGAATCATAGTTGGCTATGGTTTAGTTAAAACGGATTTTTTTTTTCTCTTTCTAACTATGTATCATTATGTCGGGTAACTTTTGATGTGTAAGTCTTTAATAGCGAATATAATATTTTACTAGATTACTTTCTGTATTT
>JABXWE010001040.1:0-63910 GCA_014611495.1 Limonius californicus
TAGCGTTGTGTCTCCCTCGTGATCAATTCTTCAGGGGCGTGCCAGCGAATTTTTCCTGCTTCCCGAAAAACCTAGGAGCACCCCAATTGTGCCTCTCTCTCTACTCTGTACCGACGAGAACATTGAGGTAAAACTTGCCAATGTACTGTACAGTGTCTGTTTTTCCCCGTTTTGTTAAAGAATAAGAAATTGAACAGTTTAATTTCCTTGTAATATTGAAAGTGAGGCAAACCTTCAGTTGCCCAGTGTTTCATTATTCGTTTAGGTTAAGGCTAAATAATTCCGTAAGCGTTTTTCGTGAACCATCCCTACTCCTCTGAGCTAAAGCGAAGGCCTTTTCCACCTTTCCTGTTGTGGATCGACGAAAAGGCTCGTTTGACCCGTAACAGTTGCATGGCGACAGAAGTCAATAGGTGAACGTACGTAGGTCGTATCGTGCCTGATATAATTCGCATCGAGTTGGTAAGTTGAACGTTTACTAGCTTGGTATGCCCCTGTTTATCCAAATTGGGCAGTAGTATTCTGCTCTCGAGAAAACTAAATTGAGCACAGAAAAGTGTAGGACATGAGTTGATGAGCTCCAAGACGTACCATAATTTTTGGGGATGTTGTTTCGTGTCTTTAATTTTGCAGCAGTTTTTAATAAATGTTGCTTAAAAGTCTACTACTGTATTTTGTGTTGTTGTAGTAATCCAGTTGTTTTCAAAGCGTTCCTTTAGTTCTTTGTTAGCGATCCTGTTGTTAAGGTAGAAGCACGTCACTTTTGTTTTATCCGTTTACAGTAATGTCTTCTTTCCAGGTGGTTAAATCGTTCGTTAGGGTAATCTCTGTTTTCTTCATTAGTCATCTTTTGTTGCTACAGTCCAGGCGTCCTTTTATCCGAACGTTCCAGAAGCCGTTTCAGGTATATCGATAATATACAAGCTGGACAATAGTGGAGTAAGTACACAGTCCTTATTGACTTTCATCTGGCCATTTATTGAGCTGCCCTTTATTACTTGAAAATTTTTGTTCAATAACATTTCATCTTTAACACTAACACAGTCTTTTCATGGTATGGTTCAAAGTATTTTGGAAATTAAGCCCTATTTCTGAATAACATCACATGCTGCCGTGAAATCAATGAAAACAGCTACCAATTTTGGTTGTTTCTGGTAACCTGCCTCAATATATGTTGTTAGAGCTGGAACTTCGATTTGGCCGAAACTCGCCTTGTTCTACTGGGATTGTGCCAAATATGTGTTCACTCATCCTGTTGCATATTAGTCGCTTTAGCAATTTGTATATCATCTCTCATAATGGACTTTCAACAGTTTCAGATCTTCAGGTGTTCAGATTCGAAATACGCATTTATTCCCGAATGTCTGGCTTGAGAATTCTAAAACTGTCAACATCTCTAAGGGCTAGGTTAATACTATAGAATAGGTGGATAACCTCGGAACAACAATATTAACGTGGCGGCAGCTGGAAATTTAAACTTGTGCAAGAAGGCGTTGTCATGCAGCAGTGAGGCACTGAACGTACCGCGACGTTTTCTTTTAATTTACACCTATTTTTGAGATCACGTTGGCGTAATATTTACTACTAATTAATAATTAATTTTATAAAATCAGATAAAATTACATAAACGAAATGTAAACATAATTATAGATAATCCAGGTTTATGGCGTAAATATTTGTTTGTGAAGAGGAAAATATAAAAGAACTATTAGATATACGGGGTGTCTGCACTAAGATGACAACACATACGTTTAGAATGCAACCCAAATTACATACTTCATGTAATTGAGACACATTTCTTTTTAATAATAATGATAATAGGGTCGGGTACGTCCGTGCGTCATAACTGTAAGTGGTCACCATTAAATTGTAGTTTGTCATTTCGCTAACTATAAAATACAGATTAGGTACCGAATGAATAATGAGAAATTACAACGTAATCATTCTTTTCAGAAAAGGTAGTAGGACCCTAGTTATTACTTTTGGCGTGAATAATCTGCACGCGTTTAGAATTTTATTGCTCAATTTCTCCAAATCTATTGTAAAAATCTTATATATCCTGCCTTGTGTTTAGTTTAATATTGTTGAGGAATCATGGAAGACTTTGTAGAAAATTTAGATTTATTAAATTCACCAAGTTATCAGGAAAAAGGAAGGTGATCCAACAATACGTTCGTTTAGTATTCCACACCAAACATTCATTGGAAGAATTTTCAAAAATATGTTTATGTGAAACTTACTAAACAGTAATGGCACGTTTGTTTATTTAACGCACTAGATTTATATTTTGAGAATTTGGCTTTGTCAGCGAATAGTATGTACCTACTCACTGAAACAGGGGCATAAGTTAATTGTTGATGCATAACTTAGTAAATTAGATATTTTGCAGCATAGTGGTTTTTATAAAGGGCTTGAACTTGAGTCACGTGGTATAGGTGAAATCCATTTGTAACTGGAATCTGATTAACACAGGTACAACTAATGTCCAAATTGGCGCAATTGCTGTTAGTTCATGTTTATTTATTTATTGTTTGAACGATGACAATATTGTTATTTTTCCAGGTGCTCTTTCATTTGGTCGTTTTTGCATTTAAACCGATCATTTAGTATTAGATGATATACAATTTTGATATTTGGGTGTCTTAGTTGAGGATTGTGTTGGGCATACAAATAATTAGTAGGTACCTACCATTGCATCATTGTAAAATTAATCGAAAACTAAAATCATAGTTTCAATACATTTTTTATAATTTTTATCGTTTCGCAACGCAAATGACGACTAACATATTTCGTAGCTATTTATTTGGTTCCCATTAGCATTATTTTTGTTTTAAAGCAGGGGCCACCAAACTACGGCCCGCGGGCCAACAAGAAGCCCGCGAGTACCACTAATCCGGCCCGCGGTAGCGGGCAGGACATGCCCGATATCCGGCCCGCCATAGTTTATCTTAATTACATTGTAAAATTTACAATGTATGTAAATCATACAAAATAATAATCAGATGATTTTATTTAACGACCAATTAAGAAACAGAAATGAGATTGAAACAAAACAATTTTTTGTCGAAAGGACTTAATATGAGTGTATAGATCAGACAGAATCTGGTTTCCTCCTTGTAATTTTAAATTAAGGTCATTCATATGTTTAGTTAGATCTATATAAAATGTTAACTTCCATAACAACTCATTGCTTTGTAACTCAGTCAGAGGACGATTCCTTTCATTCAAGAAAATTTCGATTATTGCTCGGAGCTCAAAAAATCGCGTTAGAACTTTTCCGCAGCTAAGCCAGCCAGTATAATATGGTAAGTCATTTTCTCCAATCTCTTCAATAAACTCGCGGAATTGACGTTGGTTGCACGCATGTGTTCTGATATAATTGACAGCTGACATGACTGGCTTTAAAACTTCTGACATATCCAAGCATTTTCCGCACAAAGACTGTTGATGAATGATGCAATGTACGATTAATGGTTTTAAACCACCGTCATTTTCTACGGCCTTTGATACGAGAGCAACGACACCTTTATTTTTTCAACACATGTTTTGCCACCATCAGTAGTGATACACTTTCCATTGAAGATTGTTTTTCTGAACAGCATTTTCAACTCCTTTAAAAATATCTTCTCCAGTGGTCGTCCCGTAAATGCCATGAACGTCAAGAAGATCTTCATACACTTCATAATATTTATGTATCCCTCGAATAAAAAGTAACACCTGAGCAGTATCTGAAACAACAGGATATAGAAGTCTGTTGAAACTAATTATGACACGTCTACTATTCAAAACAAAATATCCGATATTGTAATAACAAACAAAATCCTGCTGGGGCGAGGAGTAAGATAAGGAGACATCATCTCTTCAAAACTCTTCACTCGGGCTTTGGAAGACATTTTTAAGGAACTGAACTGAGACGAGAAGGGAATAAATATCGACAGATTGCGTCTCCAATACCTTCGTTTCGCAGACGATATTGTTTTAACCAGTAGTGATCCAGCTAGAAGAACTGCAGAGTATGTTAAAAAAACTCAAACTGGTGTCGGAAAAAATTGGTAGCACCATGAATATCGGAAAAACTAAAGCCACCACAGAAAGAATCGAGGAATACGTTTATTTAGGCCACACAATCAAATTAGGCAAATCAGATTGCCTAAATAAACAGAAGAAATTTAATGACACGAGCAGCAATGAGGAAAGTATTCTTAAAGACCCGAATATCCCAATTATCCCAAAGAAAATAGTGTTCAGTACGTGTATTCTTCAGGTAATGACTTATGGTATGGAGGCCAAGTCGTTAACCGTAAGCTCAACAAATAAAATAAAAACAACTCAAAGAGCTATTGAGCACACCGTAGTGGGAATAAGCTTCAGAAAAGAAGAAGTTAAAAGGCGAATGAAGTGTAAAGATGTCATAGAGAGAACAGCGAGGTTAAAGTAGAGCTCGTCAGGATATGTGGCAAGGCAAGAGGTAAAACACATTTTACAGTAGAGACCAAGTCGGGTTGATGTAAATGTGCGTACATGTCATAAACTACTTAGTGATGTCACTCCTTACTACGTTTATACAGTGAAAAATGTAACCAAACCATTGGGTGTTTGTTCTCTGGAACATCCTCACCAACCATCCAAATATACTAGAATGATTTAAGATATTATCATCGTACACACTTTTATAACATTTCGTTAGTTGGGGTTAGCGTGATCCCTAATTTACAGCAGAATTTAATATTCACTCGTTGATCTATAACGATTATATATACAGGGTGATTCGGGAGGAACGGACCAAACTCCAGGAGTGTATCGTACCCGTGAAAATAATGTAAAAACTCAAATGTTGTTATCCGATTTTTATTTGTTTTCAAGTTATAACGTAATTAAAAATGAACAAAATTTCATACATTAACGTTTTGATAATCATAGCGTTCTTATAATAAATGTTCAAAAATACCGCCATTCACCTCTAAACATTTTCTGCTTCGTCTACGAAGTGTGGAAGGAGCTTCATTTCTTACCGGATTTTCAGTATTTCTTTTTTTATTTGCAATAGCTCCAGTCCCCTAAATTTTTTTTCACCAACTGTAAGACGTACTTGGGGTTCACATGCTTATCTGAATGTTACTGGTTCAACAATTCTACGCTTATACTGGCACATTTATCGTTTCCGCAGAAAAATGCAACTATTTCAACTCTTTCTAAAATCGAATAAACCATTTTAAATATTCAAACAAAACAACGGCAACTACAAAATATGGCTCTGGCGCAAAAAAATAGTCAGATATTTACATCAATGTATGGTCAACCAATGCTGTCTAATCATTCCATAAATGCTTCAGAACATTTACTATCCTGAAGTAATGATCTTCTCTCTTCTTGTAGACCTTCTCCGTTTTCAGAGGTTGGTTATCACTTGGTTAAACATCTCTCGATCTTCAGCTACTCGAATCAGTTGTAAAGACGTCATTCCCGCCCAAGTAATGCTGGGTATCCAAAAATAAAAACACCACACTAAAGTAAATTCATCGAGCTTTTGAATAGTATGTCTTTTGATACCCCTAAAATTGATTTTTAGGGTGATAGTCACTCTAAAAATCAATTTTCATCAGCCGGAAGGCCGCAGAACTTGGGGCTGAAAGATCTACGCCGATGGTGCGGTTGTACATCAATTGAAATCTTCCGTGCAGCAATGTCTAAAACAATGATGGCTATTTGAATCGCCAACCTTCGAAGGGGGATGGTGTGAGAAGAAGAAGTCACCCCAATTTTGGAATTGATGATAGGCGAAGAAATGTTCGGGGGTTTTTCCAAGAACTGAGGTTTAGTACCACAAAACACGCATGTTTGTTTTCGGTGAGCCACCCTGTATACTTTTTAGGTCCAAACCTAAATTTATTAATAAAACTAATTGTTTTTAACTTTTTTACGTTTTAGATAGTTAACAATCATTCGTTCTAAAACTACACTTCTAAGTGCAGTGGGTTTTCAATGTTGGTGTTAGACCTTAGCACCGATTATGTGGTGTCACCACCACCAAATAAAGCATAATTAGAAATAAATTAATTAATTATACATATAAACGGCCTTTAAGCAGAATATTGAACCCATGAAGTTGTCGTCCATTCATTATATCTGAAGAAAATATTGTAAGGTTTGTTACTTTTACTAGGCAGAGAAATTGTAGAGAAAATTACATAGAAGTTAAAGAACTAACAAAGTTGCAAATATATGGGTAGTTTCGTGATTTCTAAGTATGGTGTAAGCCACAAGTATTTATTAAAGTTTATGTCCTTTCATTCGCTTGCATGTATTATGTGTTCGTATACGTTTGGTATACGTGTATGTAGATAGTGCGTGGTCAGATGGCAGTTTGGAAGTTATGGTTGCGGACCATCGCATACCGACCGCTAGACTGCAAACCCATGCCGCCACCAGGGCAGTACTTGAGGTAATTTTGTATTATATTTAATTGTATTCTGCGTATTATATTTATAATATCCGCAAAATTTTTAAACTTAATATTCATTTTAACGTAGAAATCGATATCTATATTTTACTGAAAATTAAACAATTCTAAATTCTTGCGTCAATATGTCTTAATATTCAATAAACTGACAATATTTGTATCATTTGTTGGATAAACCACATTGGTGGTATAAATTTTCAAATATTTTCATTGTGTTGTGATAACGTATTAAATATTTCCCATATTCTTCTGAATTGCGTAAAAATATGTGGTTTTCATGTAAGTCCGCTCCTGTATATATTAAACTACTAAAATCGAAGATGTAATCACGCAGTAAGAAGATTGTGGTTGCAGTTTTGCCTAGAGTAAGAGCTTTAACTGCGGAATCTTTATCAAATATACCTTACATGGTTTGAAATATTTAGCCAAATTTTATATTATCGTATTTATAAAAACTATAAAAATTAAATGTAACAGTATAAGTTTTTGAAAACATTTATTATCCTCTACATGAGAAGATCACGCATCTATATATTTTGTATATTCCGTGCGAAAACCTCCACTACTATCATAATTTTATTATCAAATTCTGCTTTAGGAATATTCATAACTTGCGTGTGTTTCATGTTAAATAGGAGTTGGTCGTAAAGTTTTGAAGTTGAACTTAAAATACCAGCTTTACTACCGAAATTTCTAATTTAAAATCGTCAAAATTTGGTTTTCAAATTAAAAATTACGGTTTTTGATTTGTATAGTGTGAACAACCGTAGATAATATTGTTGCAGCATGAAACTTTAGGACCTGTGAAGATGTCGGTACCGACTTGAGCAAGCAGGTTCTGTCTTGGTTGTATAGATATTAGATAGTATTATATTTATTTAAATTTGCAATAACAAAGGCGGTGTTTTTGTTCAGTACGCGAAATAGGATACTGTTATTTGACACCCATTAAACAAAGATGGTAAAATAGTTACCAGGAATAGAAAATGGTTAGGGTTAAATCATGTTTAGCAATGACGTTTGCGAACATGCGAAATTACCATTTCACAAGAAATCAGTTGAAACTATATTCACTCTCTGAACGTTATCTACGAGCAAATACTATTTTTAGTTTAATTCAGAAACAGAAAATATGTAAGTAGCCTAAATAGATTAAATATAGTATACGGTTGACAACCTTTTGCTAGCTTTAAACAAAATAAGCAAATTTGTTTTCTCCGCCAATGAAAAGAATAACTTTTAAATAGTTTTCCAGTACTACCAGAAAGCTTTTCGGTGTTATATAATTATAAATCATTGAGTGTGTTCAACAGAAATTACATTAAATTAGCGCAACCGGTGGGCTGAACCACGTTTTATTTCATAACTTAAAAAATGAAGAACAAGCTGTGTTGATATGTAAGACAAGTATTTTTTGACGTATGCAAGGAGTCACTGATTTTAAGATAAGTACTCATCTGCTAACTAATCATGAAAATGTTTACTGATTTGTAGTAAAATGCCGGCAGCAACATCAGTTGCCCTCGTTCAGTGTATGTTTTCTCCACGGATATTTCTTTGATAATGTAAGGCAACATGATAGTGAGTAACCACGCTTAATCTGCCTGGTGTGGGTATTTTTGTGTATGGTTTTGTTAACCCTCTAATGGGACATCGGTAAGAGAGTCAGGCTTTGGATCATCGGTGACAGCGTTTTCGTTCCATTGCTGGAACCCCCTCTTCTCTTTCTCTTAAGCGCTAAGGTAGTAACAGGTTTTGGATGTAATAGTCTGCATGCTCCCCGATTCGAATGACTCCAGAAGTCGAAAAAGAAAAAAGTCTTACGTCTTCTCGGTTCACTTTTTGCTAGAAAATATGCTGATGTCAAATCCAATTGCCGTAGTTGTCACTTTTGCATTATTTCGTACTATAATTTAGTCCAGCTTATTCTCAAAACGGAAGAAATGGTTTTATGCAGAATAGTAACTCAAGGTATCTCGTATCAAGTAGCTGAATTTTTTCAGAAGAACGACATTAACGCATTCCTCGATATTGCAGTCTCCTTAGCCGACGATTATACTAACTAGATGGATTGTAATTTTGATGCCCCTGCGAAATGGCTGAATTACCTGAGTGCCAGCGGCGACCCTGGTTACACGAGACTTTTGCTTAGTTTCGGGCCTGGATAGCATCTAACCACTTGCAGGGTTACTAACAATATAACCTCTCTGTAGGTGTGTTATCTCAGTAGTAGCATCTGACATACTGGAAGAATAAACAAAAATATAACCTCGTTTATAAACAAGTTCCGTGTGTAACTATAGATAATAAGTAATTATAGCAGAAGCGTACGAAGATGTTACGTGTTTTATCTGTCTAACTGTGACGTCACAAAGTTGTCACTGACATAACTCGCGTACAATAAGGTTATGTTTTAGTTTTTCTTTAAGCGTGACATTATATGTTCGTACTTTTGAATTAAGCTTTACCTCATGTGATAAGTATATGGATTCTATGATATGAAAGGGTGATTTAGTTTAACTTTTCAGTTTAGTTTTATACACTGACACTGTGGTCTTTGTGGATTTTCCTCGGCATTACATTTGGCATAGGAGAAATTTAGAAATCACTGAAAATTAAACAAGAGTTCACGACTTTTATAGCATCAAGTAGAGTTCAACCCTGATCAGCGAGCTCGGTATTGCTGGACATATATTAGCTGGCACTGTCACCCGCTACCGCGCTGACAACTGGCGGCCAATAGTTGCAGGTAGCGGTCCCTAACTGCATCTTACCTGTCACTGCTCGGTTTGTTAAGATTGGCGTCCTTCCCATTTTCGATTTTTAATTTGTTTAAATATTTGCAGGCAGTGAAAATTTCTACCGTAATATCTGCCGTATATAATTTAATTTTTATTGCATACATTTTATTGTTACCACAATTTCATAATATTTTTAATTAATTTAGCTACAAACTTTGTCTAAAATTAAGTCACTTGTTAACTGAAACAACATTTACAAATTTGAACTGAAAATAAATTCACAAAATATATATTCCATAGAATTTATTAATATATTACATTTACTATAATAAATTATCTGTTATAATGGGTTTGTGTAGGAAAAATAACATTTTAATTTAATTTAATTTAGTGTATTTCTAACACTAAACATTCATGCAATCTATGAACTAATAACACAAGGAATAATTGCGCGCAAATCACAGTAACTTGTTTCACGGTGTAAGGGTTAATAACCTAGAACTGCTGGTGTTGTACGATTATAGAGTAAAATTAAATTAATAAATAAAAAACACTGTGGAATTAAATAATTCCTTATTAACAATGAATAACAACTGCAATACAATACGATATACTAAAGAGAAGAACGTGGGACGTAGAACTCATTCAGAAAGTCCTTAAAGAATGTCTCCATTACTACAATTAAAGAAATTTATGAAAAATAAGAGATTATTAAAACTGCTAAAACACCCAACAAGCTTTGGAATTCGGATAAGGATATTTGGAAATTAACAGGGTAACGGAAAGGCAAATATGTCGGAACATACAAGGCATAAACACCAAGTATCAAGAAGTCTTCCGTGAATTTAACGAATTTAAAGTTGACATAGCAGTTCTAAGTAAGACAAAGAGAAAAGGACAAGGAAGCAAAATATGATTATATCCACTACTATAGTGGAGTAAAAGAAGAAACAAATAGTTAAAGCTGGCGTAACGATCTACGTGAGAAATAAATAAAACGCGTGTATAAAAAACTGGAGTGCAGTGAATGTAACGATTATTATTATGATGGAATGATCAATAAAAGGACACGCCGGAACAATTATTCTAGTGTATGATCCAACTGACGACTCGAATACAGAGGTAAAAGCTGATTTTGAAGAGAATTCATATATTATATTGCTATGTAAATACATGCCATACACTAACTAATCTGAACACAAAAGCTGTTATATCAGAGAATTAGAGAAGTGTCTCCACTCGTGGCTTCGACTCGTTCAAAATGATGAAACGTTAAAAAAAAATTAACACGTGCAAATTCTTATAACCCTCACTTTACTTTAACGTGAACGAAATTAGTTCACCTTTAATCAGCACTAACCTTGACACAGAAGATAATGCCCCTGGACTGCTATTCCTCTAGTACACAGATCGCATTCATCTCCGCCAGGTTGATTCTGTTACCGCGGACTGCTGGCTCTTTCTAACACATCGTACTAATCCATTTCCATTAGCGACTATTAAAACTCACATTTCGTTAGATGATGCTCTATTCTCTTTTAATTATTACATTTTTATGATATTGGAAGAAAAAACAAAAAAATCTTGAATTTAAATTTACTTGTCGTTGTTCGGTGGGAAAGAGGTTATCTTGGCACACACAACTTGAACCTAGATCTAAGAATTCGCCTCGTACGATGCTACATATTTTCTACCCTCTTGTATGACGCAGAGTGCTGGACAGTTAATATAGCCGAAATTAAAAAACTAAATGCTTTCGAAATGTGGACTTATCGCAGAATATTAAAAATACCATGGACGGACAGAGTGCGAAATGAAGAAGTCCTTCAAAAACATGGAAATAGAACACCAAATAGAAAACTTCAACTGTAGTGGTAGGTGGTACAGGATTACCCGAAGAAGTAACTACGAAATTAAGAGTAAATTTGGCAGGGGTGTAACAACAGAACCAAATGGTATATTGTGGAAACCAAACCACAGAAATCGGAATCTATAAAATGATTGTCGGAAGCATAGGAATATAAGGAGCAAAATTGTAGGAGATAAAGAAAAGATTAAATCTATTATTCAAGCTGTGGAAGTAGAGTGTTGGCTGTAAACTCAGTAGAATAAACTGTACGAAAGACTGAAATGAAAAATAGAATGGGTATAGACGTCATCACCAAAGAAACTTTAAGGTGATATGGTTACGCATGAAATACACGCTGACCAAAAAGATTTCGAATTGGGACCCTAAGGAAGGACGGAAGAGAAATGACCCGAAAGAAAATGAAAAAATGATTTTCAGGAAGCAATAGCCAGTAGAAATCTCTATGAAAATGATTGGTCCGACAGGAAACTCTAATGCCAATAAATTTTGTAATTTTACACAGTTTATTGAAGAATGTGATAACGTGAAAAATATCGGAAGATTCAGGGAAAGGATAACTGCACGACTAGTATCTCTGAACATTAAATCAAAAATATGTTCAGATCTATAGCTTACTATTCAGGGGTGTGGGTGTGAATACCGACAGCCGCAATCCCGACAGCTGAAATCCCGAGAGCTGAAATCCCTACAGGCCACAATCCCGGCAAACCAAAATCCCGAAAGCCAATATCTCGACAAACCAAAATCCCGACAGCCGAAATTGCAGTAGGTAGTTATTTAATATATATATATATATATATATATTTGCTGCACTCTGGCCTTTTAAGCCGATAGCTTGACGGTTTCTCTCCATCCCTTCCGATATTTAGCTCGTGTCTTCCAGTCCTGTATCCCCTTTTCTCTTAAATCTTCTTTCACTACGTCCAGCCATTTCCTTTTCAGTCTTCCTCTTCTTCTCGGTTCTCCTAGGTTTGTATTCATTAGTTTTTTTGGAGTCTTGTTGTCTGATTGCATTTCTAAGTACCCTAGCCACCTCAGTCTTGCTGCCTTGACTTGATTGCTGAGCTTTGGTTGTTTGTAAAGGTTCCTTATTTCTTCGTTTGTTCTTCTTACCCATATTTCTCCTTCCTTCTTCCCTCCAAATATCCTTCTCAGAATTTTTCTCTCCCATACATCTATTCTCTCTTTCTCTTTTCTACTGAGGATCCATACTTCCCTCCCATACAGTACAGTTGGTCTTACGACTGTTTTATACAGATAGATTTTTGCTTTCCTAGATACGTTTTTGGATTTTAGTATTTTGTTTAAAGCACCTGCACATTTATCTCCTTTGGCTAATCTTGCTTCAATTTCCTTGTCTTCGTCCCCCGTTTCCGTTAAGGCAATTCCTAAGTATGTATATTTTTTGACCTTCTCTATCTTTATTCTGTTCGTTGTTCCCATTTCTACTGTCTACTTTTGTTCTTGGGGTTTTTCTGTTGACCCTAGTTCCATAAATTTGGATTTGCTCTCATTCATTTTCAGGTTTACTGTTTCTGCTGCTGTTATAAACTTCTTGCATATTTGGGTTAACTCTCGTCTTGTCCTGGCTAAAAGTACTACGTCGTCAGCGTACCTGACCTGTTAATGCCGCTTCTTCTTATTACTCATTCTAGAGGTATATTGAAAAGCGTTGTTGACAATGGGTCTGCTTGCTTTAGCCCTGTACCTGTTTGGAAACTTTCAGAAATCCGGCCATTAAATTTAACTTCATTTTTTGTATCTTTTTTGTTAAATTTATCAATTTTCTTGGCACTCCTAGTTCTTTTATTGCCTTGAACAGCTCTTTCCGATTTACCGAATCGTAGGCTTGTTTGAAATCTATCAGTACTATGTATAGTTGTTCCCCGTACTGGTTTAACATATTTTGTGTGTGTTTCAGCGTAAAGATATGGTCAGTTACTGATATCCCTGATCTGAATCCGCTTTGGTATTCACCTACTACCTTTTCCGCATACTTTAATTTTTATCTCTATTGATTTTGCCATTATCTTATATACAGTATCCAGTAGAGCTATCCCTCTGTAGTTTTGACAGTCATCTTTTTTCCCCTTCTTACAGACAGGTACTATCTGTGCTATTTCCCACTCTTCCGGCATCTTCTCCATATGTCTTCTATCATCTCATGTATTTTTTATGTCAGCAGGTCTCCTCCATACTTTATTAATTCTGCATATATTCCGTTTCTTCCTGGGCTCTTGCCGTTCTTTAGTTTTTGTATTATTTCTTGTAAGTTTTCTATTGTCGGTGGTAAAGTATGTTTATCTTCTTCTTCTTTTTTACTGTTGGTTTCTTCCTCTTCTTCCGTATATTTTCCTATTTCTTTGTCGTTCTCCTTCAATAGGTCTTTGAAATATTCTCTCCATTTTATTAGTGCATCTTCGACATTGATTATTAGCTTCCCTTCTTTGTCTCTTATATATTGGGTTTTCTGTCTGAACCCCGTTCTATTCTTTCTAGTTTCTTGGTGAAAGTTTTTCATTTCTCTGTTTCTAAACTTTTCTTCGATTTTCTTTGTTTTTCTTTATTTTCTCTTCCATGTATTCTCTCTTCTTAGTTCTACATATTTTCTTCGTTTTTCTTCTTTGTTCTTCGTATTTTTGTTTATCTTCAAGTGTACCTGATTGTAGCATCTTCTCTTTGGTTTGTCTTCTCTTTGCCATTCTTCTTTGCATTCTTTATCAAACCATGTCACCCCTTTCCTTCTCGTTGTGTGTGGTATTGTTGTTATCTCTGTACTTCTTATCGCCTCCTCTATTCGCCTCCATCTCTGATTTATTTCTTTTATTGAAGAATGTGATAACATGAAAAATATCGGAAGATTCAGGGAAAGGATAACTGCACGACTACTATCTCTGAACATTAAATCAAAAATATGTTCGGATCTATAGCTTATTATTCAGGGGTTTGGGTGTAAATACCGACAGCCGCAATCCCGACAGCCGCAATCCCGACAGCTGAAATCCCGAGAGCCGAAATCCCTACAGGCCACAATCCGACAAACCAAAATCCCGAAAGCCTATATCTCGACAAACCAAAATCCCGACAGCTGAAATTGCAGTAGGTAGTTTTTTAATAAGTCCGTTAAAAAAGATATTACGTACGGATAAGCAATTAATTTTATTGCGAAATGAGTATGAGTAGCATAGGCCGCTTAGCCATCGTTCGAGTAACAGAGAAAGGAGAATTTCAAGTGTTGTAGGTAATTGTAATAATTACGAAATTATGGACTATCTACGTGGTGTTGCGCATAATGTAAATTTTTAATATTTTCTTAAAATTATTGTAATACCTAAATTTAATTTTAATGTAATAAATGTTTAGTTATAACTCAATTCTTATGTATTTTAGTTTATTTATTTCAGTTATACTATTAACATAACGTCTAACTCGGTATTTCGGCTTGGTGAACTTATGGCATGTCGGTATTGCGGCTAGTCGGGATTATGGCTTGTCGGGATTGCGGCTGTCGGGATTTCGGCCGTCGGGATTATGGTTTGTTGGTATTTCGGCTAGTCGGGATTATGGCTTGTTGGGATTTCGGCTGTCGGACTTCTGATCGGCACTGACTATTCAGATATACTGACTTTACGCAGAAGGAATATTTTTTCTTTGTTGTTCTTGTTTAGTTGTAACTCAATTCTTATGTATTTTAGTTTCTTTATTTCAGTTACACTATTAACATAACATCTAAGTCGGTATTTCGGCTTGTCGAGATTATCGCATGTTGGTATTTCGGCTAGTCGGAATTATGGCTTGTCGGGATTTCGGCTGTCGGGATTTCGGCCGTCGAGATTGTGGCTGTTGGAATTTCGGCTAGTGGGGATTATGGCTTGTTGGTATTTCGGCTAGTCGGGATTATGGCTTGTCGGGATTTCGGCTGTCGGAGTTTCGGCCGTCGGAATTGCGGCTGTCGGGCTTCTGATCGGGACCGACTATTCAGATATTCTCACTTTACGCAGAAGGAATATTATTTTTTAGAAGCTGTTTAAAATAATCTTGATGAACTTGGCAAGTAGATGATGTTTGAGAAAACTCGATTCCTAATTCAGATGTATCTTTAAAATTAAATATCCGTGAGTTATTTAATTATTTAATTTTCGTGTCACTTATGCTGCATCCAAAGTTAAAAATGCTATGATGGTGGCCAAATTTCATAGCGGAGAGGGCACAAGACGAAAAAGAAGAAGAACCTGTATGTCACACATCTTCTCGATACAATCAAACGGGTCAATCAGTTTTCAGCTTGTGTCAAAATAAGTTAAACCTAAAGAAATCTTTAAAAACCAAATAGTTTAATAAAATGTATATCAAATGTACTCACCGTAATAATTAAAACCAAAGTGGAGTTTAATTCAATCGCGTCTTCTACAACGAGTCTATTCTATAAAATGATTACTAGAGTTTGTTAACTTCAGTCATTATATATTCATTTTTACAATTTGATGATTACATTGACCCGTAATGTATTAAATCACAAATGTTAGACATGTGTGAGTTTATTTTATTCGGTGATGCTCATCCTACGTTTTTTATGATTATTGATGAGAGCATGTGACTTTTTGGGCGTTCTTGATTCAAACCCCGTAAGGAACCAGAGGTCACGGTTTAATAAACGTATTTAACGCCCAGCTATTCCATAATAATATACCCGTCGCTTGGGTCGTATTACTGTTAGCTTAAAAACAACCAACAAGCTTTCGTTCATCATAAGTAATTCAGTTTCAAATATGTACGCCTAAATAGAATTTTATCCGCAATTTGCAGTAAAGTTTTATGAAAAGTCGAGCGACGTAATTCGTGCAATGTACATATTTAGATTATTTAAATACAATAATACTACTAGAAACTTAAAAAGTGCTGGGAGAGAAAGGAAATAGAAGATTGAACAAGGCAGACCGTATTAATATTAATCAGTACACGTCAATATGTCACTGCGTTTTCGAACGACGCTTACAAACTGGTGCCGACAGCACGAACACGGTTTTTAATATTTAATAAAATGTTTATGGAATGCATAATGATAGCTCGAACGTTGAGTTTTGTTGTTCATTGAACACTCAGGCAAATACTATGACCAATCACGACCTTCACTGAAGTAAAAATATATTACTTTTCAGTAAAAAAATTAGTTGTATTTCAGACAGGCGGGTTAAATAAATTTTGATAGGATGATTATTGAACATTTGAATTGATTCAACTTCAATAAAATTTAGTATAATTTTTTAAACTTTTACTTGTGAGTTAAAACGTGAATAATACTTGCTATTTGGTAGAGTGCATCCATCCATAAAAGTTCTGAAATCAAGGCTGACATTTGGATGTGAGCCCGAATTTAGAAAAATTAATTCTTTTCTCCTGTGGAAATATGGATGGGACAAACTGACTCAAATATATTTCAGGAAATCGAAAAAGGGGGAGATATTCCACTAGAATGGAATATAGCAATATATCGACAATATTTGAAAAAGGAGACAAGAAAGAATGTTGAAATTATAGAGGCATCAGCTTAATACCATATACAGCAAGAATTTTTGGAAGAATTATAAAGGCAAAATCACAAGAAGATATGATGGATTTAGGAAAAGAACAGTGCGGTTTTAGAACATATCGCTCCTGCCTGGATAATATATTACGTGTAAGACAAATAATAGAAAGGAATAAAGAGAAGAACATAAACACACACACGACCTTCATTGACCTAGAGCAGGCGTATGATAATGTACTAAGGGAAGAAATCTGGCTAGCAATGCGAAGTCTGCATATACTAGAAAAATAGATTAACATAGCGAAGAAGATGTACAAAAATTCAAAAGCAAAAATTAAAAACGAAAAATTAATGTCTCAAAATATTGATATAACTAAAGGGCTTAAGCGAGGATGTACAATTTCACCGTTACTATTTAATATATTGCGATGTAATTTGTTATAAATATAAATAAACAAATAGCCCCACGTTGATGGTGCCATAAATATATGCTATGAATTATTATAAAAATACATAATTCAAAAGCTCCACGTTGACAAGCCATAAAGAATGCTATGTAATAAGTTTATAAATAATTAATAATTAAATTATATAATCGCCCAACTTCGGTTAGCTCAAAATTAAGAATTTCTATGTAATTTGTTATAAAAATAAATAAATCTTCACGTTGGTTGCGCCAATAATATAAACTTAAAAATGAAATATTCGTCAAATGACCAACTTAATTTTCATTTTACATCAGCATATAAAAATTAAAAAGATCTCAGCGTTATTTTCGTGGCCTCTTCAAAGGTAGTAATCCAATCACAATAATAAACCACACAAATACAAATATCAATCAATTGTGAACTTATCTTTATGCTGTCAATGGCTGAACAAACCTTTACTTCAAATCTCCTTAAATCTGCAACGGCTGCATTTTTATCCCTTTTGATCCAGAGGTTCCGAAGCGGCTCTTACAACTTTAATAGTTACAAGTTGTTAAAATCCAGGGAAACACTTCAACAATTTTTGTTTAAAAGTATTAAACAGATCAGGTAAGTAGATTTGTAAATTAATCTTTTAATTCAACCAAAATTGCGTTCGAAGAATTATAACTTTTATCTTTTTCAGGAACTGTTGGAATTACACAACACAATTTGACCTCAAAAATCCAGGTAAGTTTCATTCTTTTAGAATAAAACACTTTTGGTAACTTGAACTTAAATGAAATTTATTAATTTCTTTAAACACATAAAAACACATCACATGGGATATTTGAACTTATTTAAACTTTCTTAAGTTGACATAACCTTAACACACATTTGTCAACAAACTTAGGCCCTGTCCTCAATTTTCAAACTAGCTCTTAATACATTTTAAATTTAAAACCGACTAAATTCGAAATTTGCTACAAAATCCCACTTTAAAATTAAAAATGTACCAATAGGAAACTAAATATTAATCTACTACATCTTCAGCTGTTTTCAAACATTATAAAATTGTAAATATCTCTTAAATACACAAAATTTGAACAAATAAACCTCTGAATCATCATCCTGAGAAAATTACAGAATTTTTAATATGAATTAATTGTTTACAACAAAAAATAAACACGTGTTAAAATGATCAAATTCATACAAAATTCAATTAAAACTTCTGAAAATCATTTTAAACATAAACATAAATCACTAACAAAAGTACAGTAATACAAATACACCCTGCACAACTATTAAACATAGAATAATTAAGTGAAAACAAAATTAACCTCAAAAATACAGAATCTTTCTAATTTTATAAATAATTAATAAAAAAAGTTATTCTAAACAACAAAACTGTTTCTATCCTTCCTTTACATAATACAAAATTAAATCAAAATCATCACAATTCCTTCAATACAAATAAATCTTGTAAATACAAATAAATCAGATGTCAAAACTACAAAATTATAAAAATCTACATTCTAGGGCTTCCAAATTTACCCAGGACAACCAAAAACATCGTCTACACCGCACATAGACGACTTCAATACCATTCCCTAAGGAATATCCACCCACACTTCACTTCAAATCCAAATAAGGCACTTTCCGAAGATCGTAGCTATCTCACAATCCAATCCGGTATACATTTATCATTTTCAATCATTATAACTTTACAAATAACATTCTTTACATGATAATCAAGCTAATTAAATACAATTTCAGGGAAAAAATTGACATCTCCATTAAAAATAGTATCCTTTTACATATACGTTATTCATTACCAAGCAAAAATCACATCATATAAGTGTTACTACAACATAGTGTAGGTATAGTTTAGAATAATTATAATAATTTTCGGGTAAATAGCATGGCAATATATATATATATATATATTGCTGTGTTATTTGCCCTAAATAATCTAGTTTGCCTACGTTATGTTTCGATCATGTTGAAAGGATACTGTTTTTACTGTTAATAATCCAGATTATGATTAAAATTAAGATTAATTAGCTTATTGTAAAATAAATCATGCTCCATTAGAGGTAATTGTTATCCAAATTTATAAATTTAAACCTTAAAACATAAAAAGGTATATTCCGAGCTTTCATGGTTTCTACGATTTACACTGTGTTGTATTAAAATGGCATTTTTAAGTAAAAATTCGCGAGTGAACAGTTATGTGGCTTCAGTTTTTCATCTCGTAGCTGGATTGGTGTGTTTAAAGTAATGTTGGGGCTCTGAAAAGTAAATAATTTAAATATTGTCATTTGAACGTTGTGAATTTACATATGTCAATGTTAATATAAGGAACTAAGATTAATAATTCATGTTAATAGGTTAGGTTCTATGAGAGGAAGATTTTTATGTGCGTGTATTTATGTAAATAATAATTTAATGTGCGAATTTGGTAGTTTTTACAAAATGAACCTAATTGGAGGTTAGATTTCATTTTACTAATAAATATACAATTAACAGATGTTACTGGTGTAAATGTTAATATTTAAGTTTAATAGGGGGCTAGTTAATGATTTTTAGTAGTTTAAGAGCAGAAATTTAAATTTTTGTTAATATTTGAATTTCAAACACGTGTTTATAAAAGTGTTTTAAATCTTAATAATTTTGGTATCAAAATGTTGCTAATTTTTCATAGATTGGTTTTATGAATTTAGTTTTTAGAAATAATTAGCTATTTTGGCTGTAAGAGTCGTTTTTGATTTAGTTGATAAGGAGTTTTTGGAAGGGGATTTATTTCCAAGCCTTTGATTAGTGCATTTTCAAATTGAGGTGCGAATTTCGGATTGTAAAAAAAGGAGAGTGCTTGAGCATGAGATAAAATAAATTTGTAGTTGGAGCAAATATAAAAAATATAAAATAATAGCACGGTTAAACCTAAACATTGGGCACCTATTAACATCAAAACTGTAATCAATATAACTCACTCTATCTGAGAATCCAATAATAAATAAATCAACTTATAAATTGCTTAACCAACACATAAACCAAACAAGTTTTGCACCAACCTTTATGCGATGATCTCAGGGTCACTGTTATAATTGGAGCGAACTGTGTAGATTCGAACACTAGTGTCAAGTTATACACACAAAAGGCACAGGAAATGCAAGAAAATTTGAACATTCAGGAATTATATCGTAAAATTCAAAACAGAATTATCAGTGCTTTCTTTTCCACAAAACAAAGTGACTTATAACTTTATTCATTAATAATAAACAAATTTAAACAAATATATATCACTTCTTTATGACTTTATAATATTTTTTGTTTAATTAAAACCCCGCCTTGTTTACTCTTGTCTGGAGGAATGTAGACTTGGCCTTGTAGGATTCTCCGCAATCTCGAATTTCAAAACTTCTCACGTTGGCGCGAACCTCGGTCTCGTGGCACGTGAAAAAGCGTACGGCAGCAACTCATGTTCCTTAAATGTGTTCGAAGAAATTGAACCAGTAGAACGTTCTTTATTTAATATAAACTTTACCAACAAGTAAGTAGATCCTTTTTCCATTAATTTCTTTTTTTTGGAATGATCCATAAGATTATTCGTACAACTTGTATTGTTAATAATGATATTATACCCTCCAAATTCGACTTTATCATAAACTTTTGTGATGGAGTTTCTTCTTAATATTAATGTCACGAAGCACTTTTATTTAAATTATGTTATTAATATTGATACTTATTTTTAATTATATCTTGTAGATGTGAAGTTATAATCGGATGACATTGACATTTATGTTTTGTTGTCCTTCGAATTGTTGATCAATCCATAAACATAAAAAACAAGCGAAAATAATCAACAATCGAGGGCGCTTACTCCATTCTGCGATGAAATTCTTATTTTGTCAAAATTTACCCAAAATTTCTGCAGTAGGTTAATTATAACTCTTCGTAGATGTAATACTTTGTTTTATTACAAAAACACATAAATAATTACACAAATTTACATCTTTGCTGAGCTGCAGAAAAGGCATGCTTTCAGCTTGGTGGTAAATAAGCAACTATCAACTTTTATTTATAAAACTCAATGCACTTAGAACTTAACAAATATTTTTACATTATTTTAAATAAATTCTAATAATTAAGACATCAAAATTTCCAATGGGTTTCGAAAACTATAGTGTTAGAAGAAAGTCAACATGTGTTGCTTAACAAGCACTAATAGTTGGCAATGTTATAATTAAATGAAAATATTATTAACATATATCAGACTGCATCTAATGATGTGATTTTCTTTTAATAACCTATTTTTATAAAAGCACTTCAGTGTAGATTCACATGCGTTTACACGCTTGGAAAGGCCAATCAAACATCTAGGAAAAAGTTAGTCTTTTAAGTGTCAAAATTAAAATTAAAAGTAGTATTAAGTAAAAATGTACAGACTGGAGATTGCAAAGAAGAGTGCGAGTAAAGTTTTGCAGTCTTATTCGACAGCAAATTCGTTATATTTTCGGAATCTTTAATTCGGCTTGTATAAATCTTTATCCACATTAGACACAGAAAGTGTTCTTATTTTTTTAGAGCTGTAAATTTTAATATCTAGTCGTGGTAAAAATGGAATAGGAACATGCATCTAACCTCTAAAAATAAGGAGCGCTATTTGTAAGTTTAGTTGTATGCAGGTGGAGAAGTTAATGCTATTTGAATCGTCTCAGCCAATAAAATGTATTTATGCCCGATGATGCATCAATTAATAACAATAAAAGCATTGGTAAAGGTATGCAGATATCAATTTACCGATGGAGCGTCGCATGGTAACCTAAATGTGGCGTAACTGTATAATTAAAATGGCGAAACCTTTGCTTCCGGCCGCGATAGAACATTTAGAAAAAACTGACACGAGTATTTTTTACGGTTAATTAAGGCTCGGGTAGGAAGAAAGCAATTGTTATGTCGTGGGACTTTTGAGAACGTGGATAGTCCGGATCCGAATTTATGGCAAGCGGTGAAGCTCCAATTTTATGAATCGTACGTAGTTGTGCAATTATTAGACATTATTTTAGCACGCGCAAGGATTTAAAAAGTGTTTCGACCGGCTGTCTGATATCAAGGAGTTGTATGTAAAGAATTATTAATGTATAACTGAACCGTTGGAATGTAGGTGATGACAGCGTTGTATAAAACCGATATAACACAACCACAAATTGATATCTTTATTATTGATTATCAGAGAACATACCTATTTGGTAGGTCATTAAGGAAGTGAAAGAAAAATATTAAAACGTGATTAATTGCAGACAAAAGACTGCTACTACAAGTCATAATACCTTCAAAATATATACAATAAGGATAACAATTTCAATTGTTTAATCTGTCACACATCGTTTAGAAATATTGTTCAAGAGATACTTTTAGGAATAACAATTTTAAAAACCCATTTCCTTGTTATTAACTATTAATAACGATAATACTCTTTAATTTATTTTGTAAACAAGAACGATTGTTCATTGGTGGTGACGTCAACTGACGTCATACTGTGCGACAAGTCTTATACTAAGGGCGGTCTTTCAAATGTCCGATAGTCTACGTCAGAGATTAGTTTAGTTTCTGCACAGGGTTGAAGCAGCTACGAGTTTGTAAATTGACGAAATCCACTATTCAAACACTATTGGAAGAAATTCAAATAAGTTATATCAAATAATACAGTATTATATAGTTGTGTAGGCGAAATTGTTTATATTTCATAAATCTTTTTGTAATACACACACACACGCAGCAGTTGCTTTTATATGACTTTGCGATTTTATGAAAGCAGTTTATTATAATATATTACTGCAGGTGAAATTATTGGTGTTAGTAAAGCTACCGCAGAAAAAATAATTTCAGGGGTTACATATGCAATTGATAATTTAAATCCCATATTTTACTACCAACTATGGCAAGTGACGTTGAGTGACGTCTTTCACAGCCCCCCGGCGTTTACTAAACAAACTACAGGTATCTTTGTTTAACTCACTGCTTTTAAGATAATGCTTTCTTTTCCACACACTATTGCACGGAACTTGCCACACATTCTTTAGATACAGTGGTAGTTAACTAGTAAGAACTTGGCCGATACCTAACCAACAGGATAAGAAGAAGATAAGAAGAAATGACAACGAACACAGATACGGAACAGCTGTAATTCTTGCAGACAAAGTTGCAGAATCAGTTATAGTTTTGTACCCGTCAACGAACGGATTATCTTCATAAAACTGCAAACAACACATAGAGATTCGAACATTATCCAGATCTATGCCCCAACGAAGGATAAAACGGAACAAGAAATAGAAGAATTCTACACTAAAAGAGATGAAGAAATACGTCTTACAAAAAAAGGAGAAATTACCATGGTTATCGGAGACTTCAACGCCAAAATCGGCGCTGGTGTAGAAGGAAATACACATCGGAGCATACGGTCTTAGCATAAGAAACACCAGAGGAGACAGACTGGTTCAGTTCTGTATCGAAAATAACCTTCTTGTCGCCAATACCTTCTTCAAACAACATCCAAGAAGACTATATACTTGGAAAGCGCCAGCCGACAATAAACAAAGATTAGTATGAAATCAAATAGATTTTATTTTGTTAAATATGGAATTCAAAAAAATACAAACAATCTGTAAAAACTTACCCTGGCGCCGACATCAACAGCGACCATAACCCGGTTGTAATGGACTTTAAAATCAAGAGGTTTAAAAGAATTGAACGAGAAAAACTGGCCAAACATATAGATTATGACAAACTAAAGGATCCTGAGGTAAAAGAAAAAATAAGTTGTCAAATAGAAAAAGAGCTAAAGACCATAGAAGCATGCATACGATCTGAAGAAGAAATCCAGTACTTCGAATAAAAAACAAAATAGCAAATGTTCAGGAGCAGGACATTGGGTTTAGAGAAAATAACAAAAAACAAGAATAGATGATACAGGAAATCCTAGATCTCATGAGTGAACGGAGAAAATATAAAACACGACCAACGCAATATAAAGAAATAAATAGAATTATCAGAAAAAAAATGTAGAGAAGCAAAAGAGAAATTTATGTCAGAAAAATGTCAAGAAATAGAACTGCTGCAAGAAAGGTACGATATGTTCAACATACACAAGAAAGTAAAAGAAATGACAGGCGGAACTAGAAAACACCAAACAACAACTCTAAGAGACTCAAACAACGAAATAATCTTCGGCATAGAAGCCAAACTCAGGAGATGGAAAGACTACGTAGAAGAACTTCTCGATGACGATAGACCTAATGAATCAGCATCATCAGAAAACCAAGCAATAAATGAAAAAGAACCTAAAATCTCTAAATGTGAAGTAATCCACGCTATAAAAATACTTAAAAACAGAAAAGCTACTGGTCCTGACAAACTCCATGCAGAAATTCTTAAAATAATAGCAGATAACGAAAGTAAAAGCCTAGATTTTATAACATCGCTATTTAACAAAATATATGAAACAGGCAAGATACCGTCCGATTGGCTGAAGTCCACATTCATAACAATCCCGAAAAAAAAAGACTCCTCCCAATGTGACGACTACCGCATGATAAGCCTCATGTCCCACCGCTAACAAAGTCTGTTGTGTTCGTCCATTTCCACCAGATTTCTGTGGCAAACCAGTTTTGAGTTGATTTGGTATAACAGCGTTTTCGCTTCCTGACTGTCAGTCTTAATACAGATTATTTTATTTCTGTAGGATCTTTGCAGCGAAATTTGAGTATAGATAAACATTGCTTTGATTTCTGTTTGGAACACTCTGACAAAGCGTTAATGCTCACTGCATTGTCTGGTCCGATTTTGTAAAAGACGAGACCTGTATGCTGTTCTGATCTGGATCCGTCTGTAAACCAGACATCTTTATTACCATGTATTGTTCCCATATATTCGTACCAGTCGTTCAATTCTGGTATGATTACTTAGAACTGTTTTTGGAACTCAAATGAGGTTCTTATTTTATCTCCATCCGTAAAATAAAATTTTTGTTTGTATATCTAAAAATTTCGGTATTGTCTCCTGCATGGCCTAAGTATCTCTCGTATCCATTTGTTTTCAGCCAGTATGCCTCCATCCTGACCTTCGCTTCTACTCCTTGGTGCAGCGGAGGGACATCAAGGTGTACTTCCAAGGCGATTGTTGGCGTTATAGATACAGCCCCGGTTATGCTTATACAGGGCAGCCTTTGTATCCTGCTTAGCTTGTTTCTGTTCTCAAAGTTTTTCGATTTGTGCCACTACACTAGAGATGCATAAATGATAGTGGGTACAATCATCTACACAGAAAGCCAGTGTACTATTTTTGGTTTTTACCCCCATGTTTTGGCAACATTCGCCTAACGGTCCAGAAGGCCCTGGTGGGTTTATTTGTTACGTATTCCAGACGATGTTTGAAGGTCAGTTCGTTATTTGTAATGACTCCCAAGTACTTGCCCTTCTCCATCATTCTCAGTCTTTCGCCGAATAAGAGTAGCTCTCTTTGATCGAGCTTTCTCGTTCGCGTTGTTGTTAGAAGAGAGGTTTTACTCGGGTTTATCGTGAGCTTCTTTTTTTCACACTATATTTCCAGGGTGTCCAGGGTCACTTGCAGTGTGTCAGATACGGGGTCCACGAATTTCCCCTGGATGTTGATGCCATCCGCATATCCTTGTGCGCATATCCCTTTTTCGTCTAGAACTCGCAGAAGCCCACCGACCACAAGGCACCACAGCAGGGGCAATAAAACGTCCTCCTATAGGCGCCTCTAGTGACGGTCACTCTGACGGCTGCATCGTTGGGAGAAGATCTAATTTGTCTTGAGTATGACCCCCAGAACAAAGTTCTTGGTTTATAGGGTGTTCTCTGCTCTACTGGTATATTCATGAACGGCCAGCTTGCAAGATTTTCCTGTTTGATAAGTTTCCTAATACAAGTTTTCTCTATACAAATCAATAAAATTTATAAGGACTTCTTCTGCTTTATTATTCACCATTTTTATACGTTTCAAGTGAATTTATGCTATTTGAGGCTTGAACGCTAAAGCATTGTACGAGACGACGTCATCGCAAAAGGCGCGGTTTTATAAATTCATTATGTGTTCATTTATCAGTAGCAATATTTGGCAAGGATAATTATTTAAAATCAAAGATAGGTAAACGAACAAAGTAACTTATTAATGAAAGTATAGCTATCGCAGCGTACCTGCATTAAAATAAAGGAACAAGTTCTGTTAATATTTATTAAAGATGTTTAAACTTTTTCTACTAATAAATATATGATTAATGAAATACTGTCAAAGTAAAAATCGCATTAAAAATCTCTGTCCATCTGTCTTAGGTATGTATATGAAAAATAATGAAGATTATATTATCCAATTATGACAATGACTGTAAAGTGGACTTAACACTTAAAATTGATTACTTACAAGGAATGGGTGCACCCAGCTAATATTGATTTGCTTATAATTTGAAGCTATTACAAAAGTAAGGAGGCAATAGGGTTTTTTGTTAGATGTTATTTATGCTCTGCTTAACATGTGGCTTTTACATCTTTCAAAGTACCTTATACTACTCGAGATTTGTTTTGCAAAAAAGAATAAAGTGTTAGTAAGAATCAATTGTAGTTTAACAGCTAGGACTAGAAGTTCATGATGGAAAAGATTTTTAAACCTATTTTACTGTTTATTTTATTACTTTTCATAGGAAAATGTTAGACTGCTTATTCTGAGCCTTTGATTTCCAAATTGTTACCCAAACCGTTGGTTAAATTTTGTTAGAAACATAAGAAATTAAAAAAAAAAGGTTTAATATTTTCTGTTATTGTAAAGGATTATACTCGCAGTGGTTCGTACTTACATTTAGTATTTCAATACCTGTATTGCAATGCAGTACTTTTGATTTCTCTCTCTCTCTCTCTCTCAGATTTAATCCCTTTTCTCCTATCACGAAACCTTCTGTCTTGTGTACCATATATGGATTGTTCCTATACATGTGTCCTATCCATTTATGTCTTCTTTGTTTTAGAGTTTCTAGCGACAGTCTGTTTTCTTCTACTAGTTCTAGTACATGGTTATTCGTAACTGTATCCGTCCATTTTATCTTCATCACTGTTCTCCATACCCACATCTCGAAGGCTTTCAATAGGTGTTCTTCTCTTTTTCCTAACATCCATGTTCCTGACCCATATAATAAGGTACTCCAAATATATGTTTTAATTAATCTTTTCCTGGTTGTAAGACATATTTTGGAATATCAGTAGTGATTATTTGTTGTTAAAAGCGACCTTAGTTTGTCCTATTCTGTTTTTAATCTCTTCACCACTTCTTCCATCCTCATTGATATTACTTCCGAGATACTTATAAGATGTTGTTTGTTTGAGAGTGACGTCTTGAATTTTTATTTTTATTTCATCAGTTTCTGGCGCTCTGGAGCATATCATCACTTCCGTTTTGATTTTATTAATCTCCATCGAATACTTTCTTAGTACTTCGTCTGTGTATTCTAGTGTTCGCTGTAAGTTCCTTTCATCCGGAGCAATAACCACTATATCCACTATATCGTCTGCAAATCTTATAGTTTGTATTCTTTCTCCCCCTAGTTTTATGCCGGTGCAGATCTCTTTACGTTTATTCATTATTTGTTCTATATAGATATTAAATAAAATTGGAGACAGATTACAACCCTGTCTGACTCTTTGTTGAATTCTTGCTTCTCTTTGATAGTCATTAATGTTGAAGGTAGCCGTTTGTTTTTCATATAGTTCTTTTATCATTCTTCTGTCTCTATAGTCGATTCGTATGAATTTTAAAATATCCATCATAGTACTCCAGTTTACGCTGTCGAAAGCCTTTTTGATGTCTACGAATGCTATATACACATTTCTATTTACTTTTAAGCTCTTTTCAATTAAGTTCCGTATAAAAAATATCGCTTCACGAGTTTCTCTATTTTTTCTGTTATTTATTATTCTAGTTAGGATTTTTGAGGCATGTGTCAGTAAACTAAGGATTCTATACTCTTCACAGTTAGTTGCTTTGTTTTTCTTTGGCCTCATAACCATTATGCTCTTTTTAAAATCTGTAGGTACAGTTCCTGTGTCATATATGTCCTTGACCAACGAGTAAATATAATCTCTTTCTTTTTCTTTCTGCGGCTGGAGCAACTCACCGGGTATCTTATCTACGCCATAGGCTTTATCTGATTTTAGTTCTTTTAGCGCTTTTTTAAACTCTTCTTTTGTTATAGGTGGACCCATTTGATCTATGTCTACGTTTTCTTCATTTTCTATTTTAATTGTTTCGTCAGGTGCGTTGTATAGTTCTTCGATATATTGTTTCCAATAGTCAGCAATTTCATTACTTTCGATAAGGTATTTGCCTTCTTTTGTTTTAATTGCTTTATTTCTATTTTTATATTTTGTAAATTGCTTTTTTATAAGACTATACGCTTTCTCAATGTTTCCTCTATTGAAATTGTTTTCAATCTCTTCGGCGTAATCTTCGAACCATTTTTCTTTAGCTTTTCTTATTTCTCTATTGCCTAGGTTTCTAATTCTATTATATTCTTCTTTGTTTTTGTCATGCTTATGTTTCCTCCTTTCTTCTAGTAAATTTATATTGTTGTCATTTATCTAAGGTTTCTGTGGGTATAGCCTATTGTTTTTTCGGTTGTTTCCGCAATGGCTGCTTTTATATTCTCCCATTTTTTGTTAATTAATTTTTCTTTTTTTTTTACCAATTTTTCTCCTATCTTCGTTGAAACATTTTCAATGTATCTTCTTCTTTTAGTTTTTCTGTATCCCATCTTTTTATTTTTGGTTTTTGCTTAAATGTTCTTTAGTATTTGAGATTATATTTGATTGCTACTCGTATGATTTCTTAAGAGTTCTTGGACTCACGTTCGCGAAAATGAATTGATATTTCTGAAGTTAAGTTTAAGGGTGATTACAAAAATCTTATGAATTAGGCTATAGAAATTATGGTTATAATAGCAGACAGGGTTTCCCTGAAAAATTATATTTTTAATACGTAAACATAATATGAGAAAGTAACATTATTAATAATTATAACAAGTTTTATTTACTTTTTTATGTTGTTATTAAACAATGACGTGTTATCACATCGAAATACATATTAAGTAGTAGCCTGCTAATAAGAGCTGTTTAAATTATTGATAGTCTTGTGTTTATTCGTTAATTATTACAAATTTTAATAGGGTAACGCAAGAAATAGATTTTTATTCCAAAATTATTATTATTATTATTATACAGGGCGTCCAAACCGAACCAGTTCACCCTGAATATCTTTGTAAACGATCAAATTTGAAAAAAATTGGCAACACAGATCAACAATAGTTTAAAGGGGGCTATTTTACCATGTGCTCCACCACGATTATCACCAGATGACCTGGCTAGCCACTCCACAGAACCTCTTCTACCGACCCGTCACCTAAGAAATGCGTTATACAGTAATTGTCTGACTGAGGCAACATAATGAAGAGGAGCCCCATCCTGCCGAAAAATCAATTTACCTTCGAAAAGTTTTTCATCTGCTTTCAGTATTTCAATAATCCTATAAATTTAACTAAATGAAATACGGTTGCCTCAGCCGGGGTTCAGAACAAGAGTAAATGAATTCCAATCCATCAGATATGGAGTACCACAGGGTAGTGTTCTGGGGCCAATGCTATACCTGATCTATACATCTGATCTCCCAACCACCGACTATACTTTAACGGGGACATTTGCAGATGACACGGCCCTCTTGGCAATCCACGAAGACCCGGTAGTAGCAAGTTCGTACCTTCAGGAACATCTCTTCCAGTTAGAAGAATGGCTGAAAGAGTGGAAAACGAGAATTACTGAAACTAAATCTGACTACCTTACATTCACCATAAGGAAACAACAATGTCCGCCAGTTTTCAACAATAATATAGAAATCCCAAGGACATCAAGTGTAAAGTACTTAGGAATCCATCTAGATAGCAAGTTGATGAGGAAGGAACACACAAAGAAGAAACGAAAACAGATTGAAATAAAAATGAGAGAACTATATTGGTTACTAGATAGAAGTTCAAAAATAGGAAATAAATCCTTGATATATAAATCCATAATTGTGCCCATATAGACTTATGGGATAGAACTGTGGGGCTGAGGCGTATTCGCACTGTCCCACCGAGGTCCCTAATATTCCTATGGTTTACGTGACGAGAATATTTTTGAACCCCAATTATTGTTGTGTATGGTGTAGGGTAGATGACTTACATGGTAAAGTTCTCCTTCAAGCTACTGCTGCCTTGTCTGGCCGATTTTTTTTAATTGTTTTGTTTAGAAACTTCTTCAGGCTGGGTTTTTTGCTGGGTCACCATGTAGGTATTTACCTATTAACTAATATGAATTTCAATGAAGTAAGGAGAAAAACCTTAACATATATTATGTTTCTGAGGTAATTTAAAAAACATTGAGACTGTTGTTTTAGACTAAACAATATTAATTGCAACTAACCAAAATAATCTAGTTTACATTTTCGTAGAAAGTATATTGGTTGTAGAAATTCTAGAAAAATATAATATCCAATACACTATATTTACCGTTTATCGCATTGAATTGTCTTATACTGCGCGAATAAAAAAACTTAATCGTCGTCACCTTTAAAACAACAATGACAGCCTTTGGCAAGTTGCTAAAATTCAATGACGCAATGGAATCTCATTAAAATAAAACTGAATATGTGATTTTTGTTTCGTAGGCGACGATAGCGCTCAAACAATTTACAGAAACAGTTCCTCTTGACCCAATATAAGTTTAAATATTATACAGATAGATAACATTTTCGGAAACTACTACTACTCTACAAAACGACGATAATCGTTTGGGTTTGGACTTTGTAGCAGTACCAAGTAGCGCATAAAAATCTTGTGCTGCAACGCACCACACACACACTTTCTTAATCCGGCTTGTAACCGTGGGACCTTAGTGCTAAAAATCTTCTCTTGAATTTCTGTCGTTCGGATTCGGTGTTAAACTGTAGGTGTTTCTACCTTAGCGCTGAGGATACATACGTGACAGAGAAGAGGCCGGTGCCCAGTAGTGGGACGTTAGAACTTGTTGATAATGTTTACTCTACTATTTTATAGGATATTAGCAAGCACTATTCAGACGCAATGTTTCATAGAGAAAATTGAGAAGCGGTTTTGTCAGAAGTGTTTAAAATTTTCTATATTTTACTGTTGTTGAAGACCGAAATTTGAATATTCGAAGTATACACGATGTTTCAAAATAGGATGATCTTCTTCCAGGCCTGAGTTCCTGGCGCGAAAATAAAACGAAAATCTTATTTAATTAAAATCTGGTATATTTCTGTTACTTGTGAAAATCATCTATTAGTTATAACTCTATTTTGCTAAAGCTAATGTATATATATAAATACAGGATGGTCCAGCAAAAACCAAACGCGTTTAGTGACACCAAATCTCAATTTTTAGAAAATCACATCAACACATCAAATAAATTTGACAGGGGGACATACAGTGCGGCAATTTCACCCATCTTCAACCCCAAATTATGGTGTTTTCGTCCTAAAAATTATAATGGCAAGGGGTATCAAAAGATATACCATTTGAAAACATTGCTTGCGGAAATGCAGTTCAAAGGTCAAGGGCAATAAATGTTATGAAGCATTTATAGAATGATTTTGGTGGACCATGGCGTAAACATTCGCTCAATTAAGGCCACTATAATGGACAAACTGAGAAATCAGCATATCCAAAGGTGGAAACAACAACCGTTTAGGCAAGCGAGACTTCTCATAGAAGGACCAACCCAAAAGCAAACAGACGTCTTATTAAATCTGGGGAGGAAAGACATCAAGGCCATAGTAGGTCTCTTAACAGGCCGTGGCCATCTGAACAAACACCTAACCACATTGGGAATCAGAAACGATGTCCTCTGTTGGAAGTGTAAAACAGAAGAAGAAACCTCTATTCATGTACTCTGTCGGTGTGCAGCGCTTGCCACTCTCAGATTCAGGGTCTTCGGGATCTGGTTTCCAGAACCTGAGGACATTCGAAGAGCCCCACTGAGATAGATCCTGGCCTTCATCAAAAGGTCGGATCTGCTCTAATGAGGCACGCAACAGACAGGATGCACAATGGATCAAATGGTCTGAGTGCTGCACATCTGGGCCCTGTCAATTTAGAAATAGAATATAAACATTCGAATGTTTTGTTGTCAGCGTCACGTCGTTATTGTAGTTGTCGTTTATTTCTTGGAATATTTAAAATGGTTTATTCGATTTCTGGAAGAGCAGTGAGCGTGCCAGTAAGAGTGTCGAATTGTTCAACTAGTAACATGTACATAAGTATGTGAATTGCAAGTATGTCTTGGGGATAGTGGCAATATTTTGAGAGACCGGGTCTGTCACAAATAGTAAACGAAATGTTGAAAATCCGGTAAGAAATGAAGCGGTGGAAGTCGCGGTACTGGGTCAGTTGTTGTTGTATTCTACGTTGAGTACAAGGCAAATGGCTATTGTATCGGATAATAGTCGAACCAGTATTCAACAAATTTTGAAACACCACAAGTTGTATTCCCTACTAGAACTCAATAAAGACGACTATAAGTGAATGATAAATAGTCAAAATTTTCTTTTCAACGTCTGTTTTTCCGACGGAAGCACTTTTCTCTTAAATGCTACAGTCAATCGTCATAATCGTCGCTGTTATTCAGATTCTAATCTGAGGGTATTTCACGAAACATATACCTCGGAAAAATTAAAGTTTGGAGTGGCATTTCCGGTGATCGTCTCATTTGTCCCTTTTCCTTACCTGGTAATTTGACTGGACGGATGTATTTGGAATTGTTACAAGATAACATCGATTCAGTGTTAACTGATATTATAGATAATGATGATTATTACTTCGAAGATCATTTAATATTCCATAGAGCGGGGCTCCTCTGCTTTATGCAATGGTTGTTGGAGAGTAAGTATTTAGATCGAAGATTTTCCGGTCAATTGACTGGAAGAAAAGGCGATATTGATCACCAGATTTATCTCCGCTAGTTTTTTTGTGCGGTCATTAAGATTAAAATTTATGCAACTCAACCTGATCATTTACAGGATTTACGGCAACTTATAATAAACGAATGCTGCGACCACATTTTGAACTGAACATTTATTACCGTACGAACTTTGGTGGTGCTCATTTCGAACATTTACTACCACGAAACTTTGGACTGCATTTGCGCGGGAACTAATGCTCGGAATCCAAACATAAAACACTACTGTAAAGCAAATTCATCAAGCTTTCAAATACCGTCTCTTTATTGGTTGAAAGTCATCCCTGTTTTGGGGTTAACGATAGGTGAACGGAAATGCCGTATTATATGTACCCCTATATTTGACGCGTTCGAACGCTTTCGGAAGATTTTAGGTTTAGTGTCACAAAACACGACTGTTTCGTTTTCGGTGGGCCACTCTCTACAGAGTTCCCGCACGTAACGTACATAAAGCATTGTTCTGATTTCAAGAAAATTAGTTATATCTTGACACTGGGGTTGTATGTAATATACGAGGACGGCGTTTTGAGTTTTTACAAAAACTAGGAAAGAAAACTGTTTTATTGATTTTCATAATATTCGCTTTTAAGATTTGTACATGTCATGGCAGTGAGGTTTGGGCGTTAACAGCGGAAATGAAGCGTAGACTAAATGTAGTTCAAATGGACTATCTTCGAAGGAGTGCGATGGTATCAAGACGGGACAGGGTGACAAATGAAGAAATAAGACATAGGATGCAGGCATCAGAATCAGTTGTGAATAGAATTGACCGACTAGCGTTGAAATGGTTCGGACACTTAATGAGGATGGAGGAGAATAAGTGGTCTATGAAGATCTTTAGATGGGCGCCACCGGGAAAGAAAAAACGAGGAAGACCAAGCCGATCGTGGAATGAGGGTATTCGGAGAGCTATGGATGAGAGGAATCAGGAAGAAGACCAAGCTCTGGACAGAGAGGTTTGGAGACGGGAAACAGGCAGACGGCATCTCGCTGTATTGTAATACACTTATATGTATTGTAATGTACATTACGAACCTGTAAATATACCATATAAAGATTTATATACTTTTGCATGCGTTCAAACCAATTCTCGAAACATTTTTTCCACTCTGAAGTCGGTATCTCAAAAACATGGTTTTTGAAGGCTTCAACATGTTCTTGAGGTGATGAAAATCAAACACAAAACACAAAAAAGTCGTTAGGCAATAAATCAGGTAAATACGGGCAATGAGACATTAATTCGATGTTTTTCTCCTTCAAATAATCAATTGTTTGACGTACTGAGTGAGAGCTGGCATAGTCATGATGAAGAATGATGCGACGTTTCCGGTTGTTTTTCCTGACCAAAGAAACAAGCGATCATTTTCTTGGAAGTACTTCGTGAACGAATAATGGGATTCGGTTCATCTTGGAACACCCAAACAGTGGATTGTTCTTTAGTTTCCGGTTCATACGAATATATCCAAGTTTCGTCACCTGTTACGATGTTGTATGCGGATTTTGCAGTTTCACGGTCAAATTTTTTGAACATTTCATTACACCAGTTAACACGAGTCTTTTTTGAGCTCCGATCAAATTATGCGGAATTCACCGGGAACAAATCTTTTTACAGCAGATTTTTCATGCAAAATCGAATGTACTGCAGTCTTCGATATGCCTAAGGATGCCTCTATCTCACTGTAAGTGACATGCCGCTCTTCTTCAGATTTTTTTTTCTTTTTCTCTATCGATTTTGGTCGATCTTCTCGAAATTCATCACTGACGGACGCACGACCACGACGAAATTCTACAAACAAATTGTAAACAATCTTTTCAGGTGGTGCTTCATTACCAAAAGTTGAACGAAGTTGTTCTATGGATTATACTGTAAATGTAGCCTGAATTTACCCTATTTTTGCACTACCTTTCACACAATTCTTTATCATCAGTTCTTATGATATTATCGACATCTTTTTGCTTTGATTTTAATCTTTAATGTTGTCTACTATCTAAAAACTCACATGTTGGAAGATCGCTTTTAACCTAAATACGTTAATAATAGAAAATGATTATTTTCAGATATTTAGTAGCCCGTAAGAAACAAAATGTTGCCCTTCCTGACATTAGAGAACATTTGTTTATTTTGGAGATTTCAATAAGAAGAAGTTATTTGAAACGAAAATGTTTATTAAGCCGTATCTGTAAGACACTACAAAATGTAAACTCTTACTGCAGTGTTGTCTAATATCCTATTTAAGTTTGATTAAAATGACAAAATGAGAACACCCTGGAGAGCATGTTGCTGAAATGATCGTGTACGTGAAAGTATATCACCCTCTAAATTTCAATTAAGCATTGTTAATAAACCACCAAAATATCGTAATTAGATCAGAAACATTCACTAGAGCATATAAACACTTTTGTCTTATATTTTTTTATGGCAGCGCATTCACCAGCACTGAAACTGTTACTTTCTAACGAATCTATGATATCCAAAAACGTTATCGTTTCGCTTAGCTTAGTTTCCTCGAATTTTAACGATGAGGTGTCTTAAAACAGTGATACAAACTAGAGATGATATCTCAATGTTTCCGGTCGATTCCAATATGGCGGTAGGTTGCTAGTTACGCATGGCTCGTTTTTAGAGCGTATGCAAATTCGCGATATGAGAAACTGCACAGTTAAGAAATAGCGCTGATTACTCCCTACTTAAGCAATTTGTTAATATTTCATGGTGTAATACTTTTGCGTGATGAAACTTGTTTTGCTTGTTTTTATTACGTTCAGAGATTTCTTAACTTTATAGCAAGCCATTTTAAAGTACTTTCGAAAAATTTTGATTATGGTAGTAGACTATCGTCTTATTTAGCTTTAATTCATATTGTTTATGGAAATAGTACAAACTAGTTTAAGTCGAATGTTGAATAAGAGGAAATATCGTTTCAATACGTTTCCGTAACACCAGCGTAACGAATATGACTTGCAGTTTAGTTGTAGTTAAATAGGCGTCCCCCTTGAGTATTTTGTAATACAAATCAACAAGTTCTCTACTTATTCTGATATTTACCATAAGTCTAATTAATATGTTTATTCCCTCTTACTTAGTTCGTATTTAAAATAACTATAAGTTTCGTGGTATAAGCTAAAAACAAGTAAAAGAAAGGGTCTGGATTCTCCGGGTAGAGTCGTTTCCCGATTTTTTGGACTAATTTACACTACATACATGGTGTTCTTCCGTTATTGACCTATAAACCCATTTTAAAACGTGTTAGCATTAAGATTTTCAACATGAAATGTTTGGCTATGCATTTGAAAGTTTTGAAATAATCAGCAACCTCATGATTTTTACTTTAATTTGCTGTAGTTTTTGACATTTTGAAAAAGATTAACCATCGGTAACGGACAGAGTGTCTTTTTTGACTCCAATACGCAAGTTGTCGAAATCCCCATTCTACAATGGCTTTTAATCAAGAACATAAAATGTTTATTTATCGTACATAAATGAGAATATGCGGCGATTGCGACCCTTGTACACGTTTTTCGAAGTCTTTCTCACATAATAAAAGTTGGTATTCGGATCGTTTAGCAGACCAGAATGGATTCTTTATATGTTATCAGAAGTATTTTGTTTAGTTTTAGAAACAAATCGCCAAGCGCATCCAAAGACACCGCTTTCAGTTCGAATTTAACTTTTTCTCTAATACCTTCTACGACTTCAAATCGTATCCATTTGAGAATATTTTTCACTTCAGGAAAGAGAAGAAGTCTACTGTTGCCAAATCAACTGAATAGTTGGTAATTAATTTCAACAATGCCTTGTTTAATAAGAATTACTTCACGATTAGTCCAGAATGGGCAGGTGCATTGTCATACAACAAGAACCATCTACCGGTTTTTCTCGAAATTGCGGTCGTACTCAACAAATGCGCTTCGATAATCACATCATCACTTCAACGTACAATGCACTATTTACTGTTTGTTCTTCTGGCTTAAATTCTGTATGGATTACACCCTATTTATAGAAAAAGGCACTCAACGTAGTTTTGATTTTTAATTTTTGCAAAGGATATTTTTGGGGTATTGTTGATGATTTTCCAATCCACTGCAAGCTGACGTTTCGTCTCGGAATCGCAATGAAACACCAACGATTCACCACTAGTAACAATCCAGTTAAGAAGAATTGATCGTTAAGATCGAAGAATATGTGACACGATGCAACTTTTTTTAACGTTGCGCAGATTTTCACGAAAACTTTGTCGAATCGTCTCTTTGTTGTTGAACTCATCTTCATTCAATCAGAAAGATTTTGCCCCAATTATACGATCTTCATTTCGAGATGCTGACGGACACAAAATACTCACCTCCATCTTTGAAAGGATTAGATTTTTACTTCTTTATCGTCTCCCGAAAAGGGCCACCTTTTTCCGGAATAAACGTATCGCTACCTTATCTACATATTTATCCATTTTTTATTTTTTGCAAGACAATCCGCTCCATTTCGAGCTTACTCAAAGTTACTTTACCGCACCATGGTATGTCGCTCCTGTTTAATAGTGGGAAATGAGAAGCTTTCATAAGCACCGAAAAGTCAGGAGAAATATAAATTCAGTTGGAAAGTACTTTTTGTTGTTGTTCTTTATAAGAAATGTGATTTAGTTCTCATAATTTTTGTAGTTCCTATGTTGTATACTACACATACAATTAAGTATTTTTCTTTTATCTTGACATTTATTAGCAATGTGGCAATGTTTAGTTCTTGTAAAAAAATTATAACGTTGTTCTTGTTTGGTTTTATCCCCCGGAATACTATTAGGCAAAACTGACAACCCTTCAACACACTAGTACCATTTAAGGTGTTATCAACGTACACAAATAATATCTGCTGCTTTACGTTTGGTTTATTTGCACGCTACTCTAATTTTACAGAGTAGATCCAGGAATTAAACTGCCAAGCCGCGTATGTATTAGAAATCTGTTGAAGAAACGTTATACCCTAGAAGATTTCAGCTGTGCTTCTGCCTTCTTGAGCAAAAGTCACGTCGTTGATTTTTGTACAAATTGCCGATACGCAGAGGTTACACGAGGAGCTTCTAAATCTTAAATAGAAAACTTACTAGACCTCCCACCGCTTGCTTTCTGTAGAATGATGGTCGTCCATGTTAAAACGTATTATTGCACCTACTACACGATTTTTTTTTATATTAAAAGAAAACCATACGTTAAATACCGTGAGTTCAAAAACTAATTACATAACGGTTGGCTATGGAATAATAAAATAATGTCTAATGCAAGCTTTATATACCAATTGACGTTTAGGCACAGCCTTTCTAGCGCCATCTAGCGCAAGCGCCAGTACCTAACCGGCAGTGTTATGTTAGGTTAAGTTGCATGGCAAATGTAAATAAATCAATTTTTGAACAAATGAGTTCTATTATTTCAATTTAGACGATAACAGTAACAACTAAATTACTGTCAATACTACAATTTACTTTCGGCTTAGACCGCGTCGTCATTTGGGAACTACACCCAGCATTATCAGGTAAGGTCCGACCTGTAGCTTGTCTGCCTTTACCAGCATTTGCTCTAGAAATTTGAGCCATATTTGTTCGTGGGCCGTGCCTGCCTAAACAGGACCGTGTACTTATATTAATCAAACCTTGGGGCGGACAAGGATTTGATCTTGATGTATTTTGTTTGCCAGGACAATAATACTTAATCGGCTTATGCCTGTTAGCTGTTTGTTACTTACACCTGTTATTGCAAACATGTACATGGAAGACTTTGAAACCAAAGCCTTGGCAGCAGCTGATCTTAAACCTAAATCCTGGTTCAGATATGTAGACGTATCGTTCGTCATTTGGTCTCATGGACGCCAAACACTAGAACAATCTTTAGTACACCTAAACTCAATTCATGATCAGATCCAATTCACAATGGAAGTAGAGGAAAATGGCAGTATTCCATTCTTAGACGTACATGTTACACGGAAACCGGATGGCAGCTTGGGGCACGCAGTTTACAGAAAGAAAACACATACAGACAGGTATTTAAATGCAAATTCATATCATCACCCGATGCAGAAAGCAACTATGCTAAAAACTCTAACAACCAGAGCAGTTCGAATCTCAGATGCAGAACACCTACAACAAGAGAAAACTCATCTCTAAGTAAAGTAAGTAAAGGCACTACTGATAAGATTGGGCATGTTCTTAGAAGGTACAGCATAAAGACAGTCTTTAGGATTAATGAATCTTTGGGAAACGGTTTCAGATCCGTAAAGGATCATATATCAAATTTAAAATCAGCCGGGATCTACAATATCCCTTGCTTCTGTGGCTCAAACTACATCGGACAAACTGGTCGTTCCATTGAGTTAAGATTGCGAGAGCACAAAGGTGAATGTAAACATAAACGCATCATAAAATCTGCGGTGGCTGAACATACTGGTTTAACTGGACATAAGATGGACTTTGACAATGCTCGGGTACTCGCCAGAGTGCCTCATTACTTCCCTCATATCATACGTGAAGCAATTGAAATTGAAAAACAACCTAACAACATAAACAGGGAGGATGGTTTTAGACTCAGTAAAGCTTGGACTCCAGTAGTTTATCCTCTAAGGACTCCTACGCATCATCGATCACACGATCACGCTCCACCGGATCCGTTCTTGCCCAACGGTGACAGCCAACCAGCACTCCGTCGTTCTGCGCGGCTGGCTCAAAGAGGTTTAAATATCTCCGCTTCCCTGATTTGAGTTCAGTGTTATATTCACTCTGAAGATGCAAGCTGCAATGTCTTGCGAAACGTTAGTTTGTATGGGTTCACATACAGCTAACAGGCATAAGCCGATTATGTATTATTGTCCTGGCAAACAAAATACATCAAGATCAAATCCTTGTTCGCCCCAAGGTTTGAAGAATATAAGCACACGGCCCTGTTTAGGCAGGCAGGGCCTACGAACAAATATGGATCAAACTTCTAGAGCAAATGCTTTTAAAGGCAGACAAGCTACAGTTCGGTCCTTACCTGATAATGCTGGGTGTAGTTCCCAAATGACGACGCGGCCTAAGCCGAAAGTAAATTGTAATATTGACAGTTCGAGAAACCGTGAAAGCCTCAAATAATAACCTAAATTACTACACTATTAAACAAATCATAACAAGTAGGTAATCATTAAAATTGGAAATTATAATTTTTTTATTTCACAGGTACAGAAAAATAAACATAGAAAACTAAAGAAGCTATTCAAAATGACCACCGTTTTCCTGCAGAGACAAATTTACTTGTCTTTTCGTACTATTACAAGCATTTATAAGAATTTGAGGAGTTATATTGGCACACTGTTCCGTAATTCTGTTTAGCAGTTCCTCGATATTGTTAATAGGGGTCTTATATACATTATTTTTCAGATAAGGGAATATAAAGTAATCTAAAATGGTCAAGCCTGGTGATCTAGGTGGAAATTCTGGATTTGAACGTAAACTAATTATTCGATCGTCAAAAAATTCGCGAAGGTAATTCAGAGTCTCTTGACCGGTGTGGGTCGTCGCGCCATCCTGTTGGAAGTAGCCTTGCTGGAGCTCATCCTCATAAAGCTGATTAAGTTATTCACGTACAATATTCCAGTATCTCTGAGCAGTAACAGTTTCGTGGAAAAATATGGGTCCGACAATACTTCTTCGAGACACAGCAATCCAAACACCAACTTGTAACGGGTGAAGGGGAGATTCGCGAAAAGTATGCGGATTTGCAGCACTCCATAACCTCATATTTTATGAGTTTATATACCCGAAAGGGTGAACCAGACCTCGTCAGAAAAAAAAAACGTTAAATTTAGCAATTCGTCGTTGTTCATTAAATTTTGTTGGAACCACTGACAATACAAAATTCTCCTATTGTGATCTGCTGGTAGCAACTCATGTAAACCAAGAATTTTGTATGGGAACAGCATTAAATCTTTTTTGACAATAGTATGGAAAGTTCTTAATGATAAACCAGTCTCTTGCGAAAGTGTACGTAGTGATGTAGTGGGTTGTTCGTTCAAACGTTGACGAACATCATCAACTGTATTTTGAGTACGAACGCTTGGCCTTCCAGCTCTATCTCTATGAGTAATGCTCCCTGTATCTCGGAATACATCAACACATCTTCCAAGTGCGCTGTAAAAATCTCCTTCAAGGACAGCAATATTTGGAAATTGTTACCGAAATTCCTTTAAACACGGCATCGCACTGTAATTCCATTCGCCGTTTTCTCGAACACCATTTCGAGAATATGATTCAATGATAAATGGTTTGTATTCTATTGTAAAAACCATTATAATTGTAACTTAATTGAGTTTTCAATATAAACTTATGACAACAGCAACAGTGATGACAGTTAATGAATTTTAAAGTTTGCTGTTGACATTACTTTTATTTTCCATGGCCAACCCTTATGTGATTACTTTTTGAACTCACGGTATAGTGTTTTAAAATATCTTTGCGTAACTATCAAGTATAAATTAGGTTGTTAGACTGAAAAAGAGTGTATACAAAAATCTACTAGAGTTGGAAAAGTGTAAGAAGTACATGACGACTCATCGAAATCTTACCGGCAAACTGCATTCAACTGATGAGCAGTGGCGTAGGATTTATTGTAAAGTTAGGGTACTTATGCATTACTAAATTTAGAATTTTCCAATATAATAGTTATTCTATTTAGAATAATGAAAAGAAACAGAAAGGGAGGATTTTTTAGTATATATTTTTCCGGGTCAGCTGTACAAGAGCTATACACAGAACTGTTCATTGCACATTTTCACTTGTCACTGTAATCGCATTAGGAAGTCATTCACTGAATAACTTCAATCACTAATTTCTTCTTCAGATGTTGACAATATGTCTTGCAGTAGTTTGCATTTGAGTGGGTTGTGGACTGATTTTTCTCTTGTTCCATAGTGGGTAGCGCCAGGGCATTCACCGAGTTTATCATGGAAGGTCCTAATACATTTTTTGATCAATTGTAGTTCTCTATGGATTTGAAAGTTACATACAAACCATGGTGAGTTAGTGGCTATTCGTAGAATTTTATTTTGAAAGACTTGCAGCTTTTTTACCGTTGTTTTGGGAGCAGCACCCCATACTGGACAGGCATAGGCCATAATTGGTCGTAGCAATGATTTGTAAATAAGTAGAGAACAGTCGAGTTTTAGAGGGCTTTGCGGTTTATTATCGGATACAACTGTCATAACCTTGCATGAGATTCATACAGTTTCTTATTTAAATGTAATCTCCAAGTTAGACGTTTATCAAGATGAACTCCTAGGTACTTCACTCCTTGATCAGGACTATTCCATGGTACGGGTTGGTCATTTATTACTAAGTTGTTTGGGGTAGCCCGTCGTCGCAGGGTGAAAATTTACGCTTCGCATTTTGTAGGGTTGAGGTTTACTTCCCATTTCTTGGGTCAGTCGTTTAGTTCGTTGACGTTTTCTTGGAGCTGTTGTACAGCTACATCAATGTGTTGACTTTGAGTGACGATTGCAGTGTCGTCTGCATACATTGCAATGGTAGAATTGGGCAGGCCTGGGATGGCATGCATGAACACATTGTACAGAATTGATCCTTAAGGTATTTCAATCAATATATCTTTGATTGCTGAGACAGTAGCGTTAATTCTGACTTGAAACTTTCTATCTTCCAGAAAAGATTTGATTTTTAGCAGATAGTCCGGTAAATCGAGTTTAATCAGTTTATATCAAACCATACCATTTCCGTCGAGAGAAGCTATTACTGTGTGTTCTTTGCGCTCAAATCCTCTTGCAATGGTTTCAGTTATCTTTAATAATTGATGATTTGTTGAATGTTTTCGTCTAAAACCAAACAGAAAAATTGGAATTGCATTTTTCATTGAAAGTTCTATGTTTAGTATTTTAAGTATTGTGAAAGGAAGGATTAATAGTAATTATACACCAAGGTACAGAAGCAATTTTTCTTAGCCGAACATTATTATGATCCCGAGATGCGCAGCATCGAGGGGAATAAGTTGTGAGGCTAAGAAAAAGCTTCTGTACCGTGGTTTATATATTATTTTTTCCACTACTAGAACATTTAACGAATTTTCCAACAATAATTTCTGCATTTCTTTTGAATTAAAACCGATCCAATAAGTATCAAGGTAGTTTTTCACAGAAAACAACTGAAATTTGACATTGACTTTACTTTTAATTTTATTATTTGTACGATTTGTCAAAATGGAAGATGATGGTGATTGTACTCCTCCCGAAATTAGAAAAGAAGCTGGGAAAATCCAGTACGACAAATTACTATTATTATCCGGTCGTGGCGCGAAATTTAACGCTTTTCTAACGTTCTTTCCTATTAAAAAACGATTACTTTTCTTTGTGATTGCCAAAATTTACTAAATTAACCAACAAATTTTGTAGCTGTCATCAACGTAAAAATGTATCAAGGAATGTCACTATCGTCAATTGTTTTCTTTATCTCCTAGTAGGAGCTAATGAAAAATTATCTCCTACTAGGAGAGAAATTCATCTTCTTAACCCGAAAACGACATAAATAATGGCATCTTCTACTACTAGTAGTGGAAAAATATTATTATTTTCTAACGTAAGAAACTACGCTATGAAACAAAAACCATACCACGAGACGATCTAACATCAAACGGCTAGATTAGAGCGCTAGTTCCACGTGCAACGCCACTGAATTTTAGTTTCCTTAAAAACTGAATATAAATGCGGGACGAATGGTAGTTTTTGCGCATTGTGTACTTTTTACAGTCTTTAACACTAGTTAGCGAACACTACTTGTGTTTCGTATCTTTGCTTAGTTGTGTTTCTAGATTATAGTGAATTGTATTGTTTATAACATACTGCAAACATGTTTCTAATGTAAGAAAACAATACGGCATATTCAGGGCTTCTTTAAAGCTATTTTTCAGCCACACTTTTTTGCATTCTCTATTTAAATTGATTCAAGGTATTTTTTAGGTAAGAAAACATAAATACCAACGCGATTATATTTCGACTACAAGCAGTCTGTACGCCACTACCACCCAAGGACGTATCCAGCTCAACACGGAAGGGGGACAGCTTTCTGAATCCAACTTCTTTCATGGGAGGAGGGGGTCCATGGGGGGCATACAATAATACACAATTACAAGAAAAAAAAACTAATTTATTAATAAAATTAGTTTTTAAACAGTAGTTTGCAACAATTAGTTGCACATTTTCTAACTACCTCCTTCTCAGTCCTTTCCTCTATAACGGCATGGTGACACTATCTAATGTAATGTTCTCTTTATGGTTGTTTTCCACTCTGTTCTGTTTTGGGTTAATTGGATGGCTTCATGTACCCCAAGACCTGTTATTGGTTTCCGCTGATTTATCCAACGGTTGGGCGATCTTCCTCTTGGTCGTCTTCCAATGAAATTGCCTTCTACAATTAGTTTTTCCATATCATTGGTTCGTCTCGCTATGTGCCCAAAGTACTTCAGATAGGATTCTTTAATTCCGGTGGATAGCCGTGTTTGAATGTTGAGTTCTGCTATGACGGACTGATTTGATACGGTGTTGCGTCCATGAGATCCTTAGAATTCTGCTGTATACCCACATTTCATGTCATTCTTCTTTATTGTCCACGTTTCCGCGGAGTACGTTGAAATTGGAAATACTAATGTATAAGCAAGCTTGAGTTTGGTTTGCTTTGATATCGCAGTGTCTTTCCATATTTTAGTCAATTTCGTGGTTGCATCTCTTGCCATGGCTATTCTTCGTTTTATTTCGTTTTTGCAATATCCCGTGTCCGTTATTATCGATCCTAGGAATGTGAAGCTCCTTATTACTTCAAAGCCAGCTATGGTGAGTGGTCTAGGTAGGTTTTCGTTAGGTCTGTCTATTATCATGACCTTTGTTATGCTTCTGTTAAGCTCAATGCCAAAGTCTTTACTTATTCTTATCACTTTATCCACAACCGTTTGTAATTCTTCTTCATCTGTCGCAATTATTGTTGTATCGTCGGCGTACCTTAGATTATTGATCTTTCTTCCACCTATTGATATCCCACCTGTCCATTCCTCCATTACTTCTCGCATTACATATTTACTATATATATTAAATAGTATCGGTGACATTATACAGCGCTGTCGTGTTCCAATTTCTGCTTTTATTGATTTCGATAGTGTGTTTTCTATCGTTACTCTTGCTGAGTTGTTCCTGTATAAATTGCGTATCAAATTAATTAGGTGTTGTGGCGTTCCCATTTCTTCTAGTATTCGCCAAAGTATTTCCCATTTTACTCTGTCAAAAGCCTCTAACTACAGCTTCTTCTAATTGCTCCTTGTTTGCGAAAAACCATTGACAATAAATGCTTAGCATGGCTAACTCATTTAACTTATTTTCACCAATAGTGCTTCTAAGCCATGTTTTAATTCGGAAAAGGGAGTTGAATGAACGCTCTATAGTGCTTCTTGTGCAGGGCTGTCGGAGCAAGATCAATAGCGCCGTTCTAATGGTTGGAAAAAACAATTCGCTCTTTTTTAAAACCTTGGTGATATCTGGTGCTCCTTTTACCTCATTCCACGTTTTGAACTACAATTCCCTTTCTCATTCGATGCCTTCCAAATTGTTAAAAGTTGTTCCAATTCTTTAATGAAACATCTCTCATGTTACTCGGATGGAAGTGTGTTAATGAAAATTCAGGCGATTTGTCTGCAGAAAATCTGACTTCTAAAGATTATATGATGGAATCCAAGTAAGGAATTATTAGAGGCCTTCTCCAAAATTCGGATGGATTTCCGGCTGGAGGGTTACTTCTATGAATTTGTCGGCCAGCATCGCGAGGGGCGTTTATATCAACATTCAAACGCTTTGCAATGTCGCCTGCTTCGTTAAAAACGTCAGCTGTGACGTTATCCGCATCTTCCCGATACTCTCTTAGAATAGTTTAAAAGTGCTGGTTAGCTTTAACTATGTCAACTGCCTTCAATTGAAGTGTATTTGCTCCAGGTTCCAGTATAAAGGAAAACTTTGCAATTCATGTTGGATACGCAGTTTTTATTGTAGTTTATACATATTTTTTCCGATTTATTTTATATTTTTTCCACCTTGGACGCAGGGCAGCTGCCCCACCTTGCCCCCCGCCCTGGATACGCTCTTGCCATCACCTTCTTCATTAAATATCTGCAGGTATCGTGTAATAAATTGATTCAGATTTTTAAAGTAATCCACACGCCAACGTTTACCCGTTGTAAAGATTTCAAAAAATTTACTGACAATTTCAATGTTATTTATTTCGGCTTTATTTGTATTTCAACATTTTGTTTGATATTTTCAAAGACAATTATTAATATTGTAAAAACTTGTAGCTGGAGAAACAGCACACTGGATCTTGATTTCCAACTTGACTCTGGGGTGTTATTCCAAAACTTCTAATACCGAAAAATGAGTTCATTTTGCTGATTCATTGAAGGTGTAGTTATTAAAGTATGTTTGTGAATTTGAGAGGCCTCCAGTATATTCAACTTACGTTTATCATCACAGAAGGGTGAAAATGTTATTATATTATTTGATGTATTTGAATGCATGATGTGTTCTAATAAGTGTTTAGCGTAGTTCGATTTTTCTGGGTGTTTGTATTTGTATGAGCGTATGTGTTCTTTGTATCTGGTTTCAACATTTCTAATTGTTTGACCTATGTATACATAATTACACTGTGAACAGTTTAATTTGTAAATACTTGATTTTTACAAATCGTTAGTTTTATCTTTTGCGTTGAATAAGATGTTGAAAATGTTTTTTATTGTTTTATAAATTACTTTAAATGTTGTTGTTTTGATTAGAATTGTAGCAGTTTTTTGAATTTATTTTCGATATAACGAATTGAAATATATTTATCATTTTCAGAGGGGTCTTTAGAATATATTCATTGAATTGCTAATTTATAATCTTTCTTTTTGATTCGTGTCTATCAGTTTTGTGTTGTACTGTGTGCAAATTGTTTAATAATCGAAATCTCTTTGGTGTAATCATTGCTATTTAGAGGAACTGTTAGAGGTCTATGTATCAACAGACTGCTAATTTATGTGTTTTATGGCAACATGAGTCGTGTGGTATTGTGATATCGGTTTGTGTAGGTTATCTATAGAGTATTCCAGTTTGTGGAAGTGTTTAAGTGTAAAGAATTAATACATTGGTTTTGTTCTGTTCCTAATGTAAAGTTTATGTATGAGTGTAGAGTTTTAACAATCGTTAAGAAATCACCAATAAATTCAAATGAACGGTGAAAACATAAAATATCATGAACGTAACGAAACCAAATTATAATTTTGAAGATTTATGTGCTTTAAAAATTCGGTATTTTAGCTAAAAGTGGTGAAACTGGACTTGCCATTGTTAAACCGCCTTTCCGAAGGTAAATTTCATCATTAGAAATAAAATAATTTTGATTAATGCAAAGTTCGAATAATTGAATTAACTCATTTCGTTTTGTTAATTCAACTTTTCTCTTAATAAAAATATTATTTAACAAAGGAATACACAGGGATTTGTGAAAATATATTGGTGACATCGAAACTAACTAGTTTGCATTGTGATGGTAAACACTTTTGGCTTGTATTCTAAACTAGTATTTAATTATTTAATGTTTTTGCTAACATGTGGTTGGGTACGTTTATGTATGATTCTATCGGTCTAATAGGCATTTGGGGTTTATGTGTTTTTATTAAACCATGTGTGGTGGTAGCTCAGTTGGTAGAGTGCTCGCTTTCTGAGTAAAACGTCGATTTTGGCTTTGGTTCGAAACCTAAACATTAGTACTAAACAGATTTATAAAAATCTTGTCTGCAACCCACCACACACAAATTTCCAATCCGAATTGCAACCGTGAGATTAATCCTAAAAACCTTCTCTGGAATTTTTGTCGTTCGGATTCGACGTTAAACTGTAGGTCCCCTGTGTTTCTACCTTAGCGCTGAGGAGAAGAGGCCGATGCCCAGTAGTGGGACGAAAAGGCTGTCAATGATGACCAAACCATATAGTTTTGGTGATTGTGGGTTTAGATGTATTATTTTCTTTTCTTGTAAGCTTATGGTAACAATACAGTTGTTTAATGTTTGATTTAGACATTTACGATAAACCCACTAGCCAGGTCAAAATTAGAGAAAAGCTTAACTTTATCAAAACATATATGAAAAGAGGAGTGCGACAAGGAGATCTCTAAAACCTTATACCTTCGCTATGGAAGAAACTGAATTAGGGCAAGAAAGCATGAACATCAATGGCTACTATTTCAATTATCTTCGCTACATGGACGATATTGTTCTCATCAGCAATTATCCAGAAGCACTGCAAGAGATGCTGGCTGAACTGAAATCCATGACAGAAATGGACTGTACAATGAACTTCGGGAAAAATCGCAGAAAGGCACAAGGAGGAGGAAGTATATGATGACTCACCGAAATCTGATCCTCAAACTGCGAATTCAACAGCTACAAAAATTATTTTTTTTAAATAATAATAAAAACTATTTATCTAACCCTTGCAGAGAGGTTTGTTTAAATTTTGTAAGATAATAGAGTGTTGTAAAATCTTTATAATTATATGTTACTGATCGCAAGTTTAGTAGTTTTACCTTTGTATACATTAAGAAATTTTTTTATGTAATGTCTTTCTAATTAAATATATTGTCATGAATGTTTAACAGTTAAATACGTTTCCATAGTAGAAATTTAAAATTGGAAAACTAATATTGTAATAAATTGTGTAATTAATTTCAAATCATATAATCCTCAAAGGTTTTTTATTATTATCGAACCACCATTCTCTCTTCCACTGGACACTATTTTCGTGTTTGCATTTCCTTCCACCAATATGTTTGTGTGCTAGAATTAGTTAGCATATGAATGAAAAGCTAAAGGGCCTAATTTTATTAAGGCGGGTTATGTTGTCTTGAAACCAAGCTTATACATATTTATATTGTCCCTCTGCATACAATTTTAAAAACTCAACGAATATCCTAGTACTGAAAATGTGTAGAGGAAAAATGTTTGAAGCATGGGAATTCTAAGCAAGGAGTTTTTAGTAGACTTCGTTAGTAATTAAGTAATTTCGATGCATTTATCTTGCGTTGTATCTTTCTGAATGTAAACCGCAAAAATTAACCTTTAAATAAAAGGATTCAAACAGATGTTAATCTTCTACGGTTGTTTTTTACTTAGCCCTCTGCATATAAAAACGATTAATTTCCTGCACTGTTTGTACCTGTGATATCTTGTATTGTAACTTACTTTTAATTAATTTAAAGATGTTTGGTTCCAGTTGAATGTAATAGTACGTAATTTGCATTTACATTTGTATCTTCTTCATTTGACTTCATTCGTATGAAAGCTTTTCATTTGTGTCTTTTAAATACATACATATGTCCTGTTAGATTTCTTTTATACAGCATTCGAGTTCTTCTGTTGCTAAAAGTATAGTTGTAGGTGTTCAACGCACCAGTTTTAAGTGTAAACGAACTCTATTAATTTTATTAAAGTATGTACAAGAAAAATTAGTAAAACATACACCGTTTTAGACGTAAGAAGTAATAATTTTGTTAATTATACACATTTTTATTTATGCTCGAGCGCTCAAGCGAATTGAACGATGTGTCTGAAACACTTGAGGTGCCTACAACTTACAACGCCTCGATAAATTGGAGGTTTTGTGTCTGAATCTAGCACTTCTAGGTCCAACAATATTTATTTATTAGAATATGAGGTTTATATACTTGGAGAATCACTTAAATGCTTGTTTTAGATGCTACTTAATATATCCGCCAACTTATTTAGGAACGTATATTTATACATTTTCATGGTGACCATTCGCCGCTGAAACCATTAACGCCACGAGAGGAAATATTTACCTTACGGACACTTATGTTGTGTTTATCTTTTATTTGTCGTGAATATTTATGCGAGTATAGATTAGAAATTTAAATTATGAGTATAATGTCCAAAAGTTCAACCGGCTGTAATAATATACACATAATGGCAAATACGGTCCGCTACAGTAGAAAAAATGCACCTCTCTTTAATCCCTTTCTCGGCACTTTTGGTTTGGAAAGTCCAGTTTAGATAATTATACCTAGAATGGAATAAGAAATCTATTGTAGTTAGGTAGAAATATTAATCCCTCATAAGGGCTCAGGTGACCTGTAGTTCCTGAGAGGGTTTATACAATCATCAGGTGGTAAACAAGCCAACTATATAATGATTGCAATAATTCTCCTTTTATCCAGTGTTATTTTGGACTTCGTGTTTGATACTTCTCTGACCAATCCATTATACTGGAATATGCAGTCACGCAGAAAAGAAATAGAGTTCTTCTGTACAAGAGGTATGAATATACCAAGTACAGAGAGAACGAAGCTGCAGTCATCACGTGGAGATGCAGAGTCTACTTTTCGACCAATTGTAAGGCCTGCTTAAGGTCCCAGGAAGACAACATAATTGGTGAGGTTCCGCAACATTGCCATGGTTCCAAACCGCAAGTAGCGCAGGCTTACATTATTATGGCCAAGATAAAGCAGCACATGAAGGCAGTTGGCTTCAAGAAATGTATTGGAACATGCATTAACTAACGTTAGTTGCGATGTATTGGAACATTTGTCAAAGCAATCTTCCATAACCCGAAATCTTTTCAACCATAAGAAAACGGCACATATTCCGAATCCCACCATTACAAATTTTCCGGTGGCGGAAAATTATGCGGACTTAATTTTGCACGACACAGGAGCGGACGATCAAGATAGGGTTTTGGAAATTGGGAATAGTGGGCTACTAAAGGAACTGAATAAGGCCGTTATCTATGGGACGGAACATTTGACAAAGCCCCCAGCATGTTTTACCAACTATATACCTACGTCGCATGCTGACGTCGGCAACTCCTATCCACTTTGCATTTACTTTCTGCTGCAAAAGAAGAACAGCGATACGTACCATCGTATGTTCACAATTTTGCAAGAATTAGTGCCCAACATCGCATCCCAAAAGATTTTGATTGACTTTGAGAAAGCATGTATTTCTGCTGTTCGGACAACGTTCCCGGAAGCGGAAATTAAGGGTTGATACTTCCATCTGTCTCAGAGTTTGCTAAGGAGAATCAATGGTGCTGGTTTGAAAACCGAATATGAGTCTGACATCGACGTCAAATTAAAACTTAAGTCTCTGGCTGCTCTGTCGTTTGTACCAGCACAGGACGACCTAGCTGCAACATTTCCCGATGATGATAACTACAACGACGTGTTGACGTATTTCTTCTCTACATATACCTATAGAAGGCGTTGCGGGACGATCACCGCAATTTCCAATTGCATTGTGGAACTATTTCGAAGCCGCTGCGGAGAAAAGCCCAAAAACAACTAATTGTTGTGAAGGTTTCCACTACGCTTTGAACTCCATCTTCTACTGCAGCCATCCTAGCATATGGAATTTGCTGGATGGATTAAGGCGCGGTATTGCTTGCCAACGTTTGTTGCTAGCCAATGCACAAACTGGTCGCCCAGAAGTAAAGAAGAAGAAGTATGAGAATCTAAGCAATTAGGTGGCAGCCGTTGTGCAAGAGTATGAAAATTATGAGGATAAGCTGAAGTTTTTGCGGCGAATGGCAAACTTGCAGTGATTTAATGTATTATAATTATTTTAATGTAGGTATTATAAGTTATATTATATGTTTATAATACTAGTAATAATAATAATAATAATGGTTTATTTACTCAGAAGTACGAACAGAAAGTATAAATACAGTAATACTTTACACAGGTAGAAAGAGCAACAAAAATAAAACAATATCAACTAAGTAAATAAACAATGAAAACAAATTTCACATAAGCTAAGCTTGTGTGTGAGACAAGAAAACGTAAAAAACATGAACAAAGAAAAAAGTGTAGAAAGTTAAATAATAATAATAGTAATAATAATAATATACCAACTGCCTTACATAACTACCTCAGGATACTCGATCTAAACCCTAACATATACATACAAATGCAAAAAGCCGGTATACTAAATACATGACGGACGGTCAGAAAATTTTTAGAACAATAGATAAGCAAGATGTCATGATAGATATTCGCATCTTGCATTATATACTGGACACAAATCTGAGAATAAATTAAAAAATAATAGTAATAATAATCAATAAGTTTCTCATACAAATTACAAACGAAGGACTAGAGAAGGATAGAAATATGAAATCACGTCTTTAAGCTTTCGTACGATTAGCATTTCTAATTCAATTTAACTTTTTTTTAATTTTTCCTTTTCTCATTGTTCAGAGTTCTGTTTTGTCAAGGTTCTTTTATTTCAGTGTTCTCTTTTTTCTCTGTTCTGTTTTTTCGTTGTTCTCTTTTTCCAGTGTTCTGTATTTTCAGTGTCCTTTTCCTTCGCTGTTCTCTATTTTCATGTTCTGTTAATTCGTGTTCTGTTCTTTCATGTTCTGTTCTTTCATGTTCTGTTTGTTCATGGAACCATTTTCATTTGTACTTGTGTAGTCTTAATAACAGTTTTATAAAATTATCTAATGACATTCAATATATTTTTCAACTATATATACGGTAAATAATTTAAAATATATCTTTATAAATAACCTTTTACTATGTTTTTTTTTAAACAAAATATAACAAATTATTTTAACGAATTTAAACTTAATAAAATTCGAACAATTTAAAAATCAATCAATTCTGGCATTTGAAAGTGTTACTTGATGTAAAGAGTATTATTATAACAACGTTAAGAAACAAATATGTACAATAATACACTATTAATCTACTAGTGAATTTACAAACAGGTGTAGCAATGCAACAAAGTGTCCCACGGTCACCCAAATGGCGTTATCTCATAGAATAATAAATAAATGTAATTTATGCATTTCTGCGAATGCATTATCAATCGGCGCTTTCAAACAATTACAATATTATTCACTTTAATTTCTAAATTGCGCATCTATTAATTCCACTAATCGTTTACTAAATTTAGACTATCATCGATTTCACTTTGTTACACAGGCAAATGCCTCCAACATACATACTGCTGCTTATCAACATTGTTATGGAGTTAATAATATCACTTTTAAATGTCAAAATTAAATAAATATTTAACCCTTTATTGGTATGTTACTGGCAACAAAACAAAAATAATAATTATGTACTTAGTAACAAACATAAAAAATGAAAGTTTATAATTAACATATCAGATTGATGAACATTCATAATATTAACTAATATCTTTTGAATTAAAATCACAAAATATACTTAAACAAGATGAACTTTTCTCGCCTTCAGATTTGCAAATTCATCTACAGAGTGTTTCGAAATTCGCGCACACGGACTGTGTTATGGTGTTATGCGACAAAAACTAAACAAAAAGTTCCTCTACCATTTTTCCATCAGACCACTATTTTCCCAGCTACCGCGGTTTTAAAAATCTGAAATCGCAGAAAAAACTGTTGAATCTCAACTTATGAGTGTTTAATCCATTGGTTAAACTTAATAATAACAAATTTTTAAAAACAAAGGAAGGTTCAAACTATAATTATGACGAGTACGTTTCTACAACATTTGTTCAAAATGTCCACCTTCTGCTACTAAACAAGCTTCAGCACGTCGTTGTACTGCTCGAACAGAGTTGCGTACCATCTCCGGTGTTGTTTCTCGCGCTGCCTGAAACACGCGGTTTTGCACGATGGAGCCGGTTCTCATTTCGCTTTAATTGTACGTGACTACCTCGACCAATATTTCCTGACCGTTGAATTGGCAGAGGCGGTCCAATTGCTTGGCCGCCCCGTTCGCCCGATCTAACGCAATGCGACTTCTTTTTATGGGGTTACCTAAAATCGTTGGTCTACAAAACACCAGTGGCCAATCTGAATGAGCTGCAAGACCGCGTGTTTCAGGCAGCGCGAGAAATCACACCGAAGATGGTACGCAACTCTGTTCGAGCAGTACAACAACGTGCTGAAGCTTGTTTGTGACATTTTCAACAAATGTTGTAATTACGTGCTCGTCATAATTATAGTTTGAACCTTCTTTTGTTTTTAAAAATTTGTTATTATTAAGTTTAACCAATGGATTAAACACTCATAAGTTGAGATTCAACACTTTTTTCTGCGATTTTCAGATTTTTAAAACCGCGGTAGCTGGAAAAATAGTGGTCTGATGGAAAAATGGTACAGGAACTTTTTGTTTAGTTTTTGCCGCATAACACCATCCTACAGTCCGCGTGCGCGAATTTCGAAACACCCTGTATAACGTCTTCAAAATCAGTTTCCTTAAAAATATAATTTTCTGTAGATAATAAACTTAAACTACTCAATCTGTTTTGGGACATTGTAGAACGTAAATAGCTTTTAATAATTTTTAATTTACTGAAACTTCTCTCACCTGAAGCAACAGTCACGGGCAGAGTAATGGAATACTGATGTTGGGATAAGACTCACACTTAACCATTCCGTCTAATATTTGTAAATGGTGTAAAGATATCAAATTTTTAAATATTATTTTTGCTTGACTTGGCAAACATGTACGTTCAAAATACGCACTAAAAAGTTAACTAACTTGAAAAGAAAACATTAAAGTTATATCAATACATATTTATTTTTCTATTACAATGCACAAACATTTTTAAAAATCCAAAATTATTTAATTAATATTAATCAGAAAACACAAAATTTCTAATTTAATATTAATTAAATTACAATAACAAATTATATTTGCACTTAACAACAACGTAAATTTGCGCCTGTTGTCAGCGAGAATGCTTTTGTACTGCGAAAAGACTCTCCCGACATCGCACGACACGATTGGTACAAATTCATAATTTACAATGTCAATGATATTTAAATGTCCATTTCTTGCATCAAGGGCTGTTTCATTTTGCAACACCTCGTTTATATTGTTCAGTTGTTGATAGCCCGTGCTTTTTGACAGCACTTCATTGAATTTATTAATGAAATCCTTTCTTTTTTAGTTTTGTTAAACCCTTAACCATATCTTCTATTATTTCAATGCTGTCTTGTAGAGATAATCCCTTCGCTTCTAGTTTAGAGATTTCAATTGAAATGCAAGCCAAATTAGCTCCAGTAAAAATCAAATCTTCTCGAATACCTTTTTTCGCAGTATACCCTGTGCTTCTTCAATACACTGCGCTTCTTCAGAGTCGAATTCATTAACAACTTTCTTCACAATTTCAAATATTTCAGCGTAGTACACAGCAGCGTTGATCCAAGTTCCCCATATTGCAATGATTCGCGCAGGCGGAAGTGGAACGTCCCCCAGAACTTTCCGAAACTTCTGCACACGACTCAGTGCTTTGAGAAAAATCTTTTTTACAGATGATATCAGCACGTTAACGTTTGAATATAGATGCGAACTAAGACAGCTACTCGGTGTAAACCAAGTGCTAAACAGGTTACATGTATTATGTTTGGATACAAAATCTGCAGTCCTCGCATGGCTTTGCACATATATGGTGCAGCAACACTACAAACCACTCGCAATTTTTCATATAAAATTCCAGGCGGCCACAATAATCTTAGAGAGTCGTTGAAAAAAGCAGCAATTGTTGAATGATTCACTTTGTCTAAGACTTTTAAAGTCAGCAGATATGATTTATTTTTTTCTCCGTTAACCCCTAATACACCCAACACAAAATTTACTACGCATCCAAAGACACTCAAATACTGTGATCCTTTACTTTTTCTCTTAGTCTGTGTAATGTTGCGGCATATAACTCAGAAACATAATTTTTTCTTAATGTTGATTCGTCTGGAATATTCTGTTTCGTGTACTTTTCCAAAAAATTGCATAGAACTGCATTCCTTAATTTAATCAACGGAATATCAGCGTAAATAAAAGCCTAACAATTTTTTTCATTAAATTCTGAACGTTTAGATCCAGGCCTTGGTAAAGCAGAAATTAACACATGCCATTGAATATTCCCCCTTTCTCGATTTTTATTACTTGCATGTTTTCTGGTTTGGAGATGCTGCCTAACTTGGGACTTTTTGGCTGCCGCAACAGGAACTCCGCAGTATTTACAAAATAACAGACGCCCATCTTTTGTGAAATCATCATAGTCCCTCACAAACTGGTTTCAAATAGCACTTTATACACTATTTTTCTTTTGGCATCTAGAAAATGTTAACACACTATTGGAACTAGTAGACAACTGATTGTTGATGAAATAATGTTTTCTCGTTAACGCAACAGGGTCACTGTAATCCTGGTAATCCTTTTAGCATTTCCAAATATTTTAAATTTAATGAAACCTTTACGTCCACGTCCACGTATTTGGAAACATTTGGTTTAAAAAATACTGAACATTTAGAACATAATGGGGTGGTTCTCCGTCCTGGTGAAACCAAATGTGATTAGAGAATTCCCCTTTTTCTTCAAAAAAGCAGGAACAATTCGATTTAAATATTTTTGATATGTTAATCGAACAACACGACACAAACCAAGCAAAATTTGATCAGTTTAAAAAACCCTTTATACTTTTCTCATTCTTTTGTGTTCCTGAGCTACTAGATAGCAATTACGAAACAACTTCGTTAATATCTCCAGAATTATTAAAAATAATGGCACCAAATTACTAAATTTGGAAAAAAGAGTTCTGTCTATATGGGATATACCAAAAATATACAGGGTGTTTATTAAACACCCGGTAAAAATTCAAGGGGTTATTCCCTGGACTATTCTAAGAATATTTTGTCCTTTGATGATTTTTGAAAAGCCTCTTTGTTTTCAAGATACAGGGCGAGAAATATTTTCGACAAAACTTATTTTGCATTTTTCAAATTATTAATGTAGCCGAAATAAAAGTATGGCGTACTACACTGAGCTTACCGAGTATAAAATTTTTTCAAAAATGCGTTGTTATCTTTCAACAACATTCCGATTACTAAGAACGGCTATTTTATCCACTAACCGCTGGCAAGTGCAGACATTGAAAAGAAAATCAGTTTAAACGTGGATTTCATTTGAATACGTCTCGTGATTGATCATTTTGTATGTGTCGAATTTGTTGCGACTGATTGACGTTTGGCTGTTTGACGTGTATTTTCTGTCTTTAATACTTAAACTTTTGTTAGTGAAGTCCTCTATCATGAATCGCTATACGAACGCTGAGATGACTGACATGCATTTCATTTATGGACTTGCTGATGGCAATTCATTACAAGCTAGGCGGTTGTACATTGAACGATTTCCTGACCGTAATGTTCCTGATAGAAAAACCTTCCAAAGTATTCATCAACGTCTTCATGAAACAGGCACATTGAAACGAAGTGGAGGACCAGGGAGGCCAATGACAGTAAGAACGGTAGAAGTAGAAGAGAATGTGTTGTACATGATAGAGGATGATCCAGGTACTTCTACTCGAAAAATTGCAAATACTTTGAATGTAAGTAATGGGACTGTATGGAAAACTCTTAGGGACTATTTGTTGTACCAATACCACATACAACGAGTTCAGCCACTTCTTCCTGTTGATTTTCCTCCACGTATTGCATTCTGTCAATGGCTTTTGCACACGTTGGTTCAAATCCCTCAGCTACTGACGCTGATTCTTTTTACCGATGAAGCGAATTTCCCAAGAAATGCAATAAGGAATTTTCACAATAACCACGTGTGGCTCAAGAAAATCCACATGAGGTACTTGAAGATCGTTGTCAACATCAGTTCTCGTTGAACGTTTGGGTTGGAATTGTGGGTGACTGGCTAATTGGACCGGTATTTCTACCAGGAAGACTTACCGGCGAGGTGTATCGCAACTTTTTGGAACAGACTCTACCTGAGTTTCTGGAGGATGTACCATTGGAAACATGAAATGCAATGTGGTTTATGCACGATGGTGCACCAGTGCATTTTAGTGTGGTTGCTCGTGAGTTTTTAACAGTAACAGACGGAGACTGCTGGATTGGTCGAGGTGGACCTCACTTATGGCCTGCTCGATCCCGGACTTAAACCCCCTGGATTATATCCTATGGAGCCATCTAAAGCCATTAGTTTATTCTACTACAGTGGAAAATGTGGAAGATTTAAGAAATCGGATAATTGCTGGGTGTAACTCAATAAGAATCGTAGCTGGAGGTAGTCATTTTCAACAGTTCTTGTAGATTAAGAAACTTTACATGTAATTTTTGGTAATAAAATGTTGTTATTGTCGAAAAAATTTTTCGCCCTGTATCTTCGAAACAAAGTGGCTTTTCAAAAATCATCGAAGAACAAAATATTCTTAGAATAGTCCAGGGAAAATTCCCTTAAAATTTTGCCTATGTTTAATAAACACCCTGTATATGGCGTTTAGACATTAAAGAAATGTTTACTATTTTAGAGTATTTCAGTGCCAGCTTGTTGGAGTGTGTTAGTGTAATGTAAAATATTCAATGATAAGGACGCTTTTCCGATGAAAAAATTCCGTTCGTGCTCGATGAGTTTACGCTCAAACATCCCGCGTTTCGATTTTCTCTGCGTTCAAACGTCTTTACTTATCTAAGTCTACAGAAGGTTTTTAGCATTAAGATCCCACGGTTGCAAGCCGGATTGGGAAATTGTGTGTGGTGGGTTGCAGACAAATTTTTGTAAATCCTGGCTTAACTAAGTGGATTTTGTTAATTATTTTAGCTACATATTTTCATTAGTATTTTAATAGAATTTTTCTTACCGTATTTAGGGCTATCTGTGGTGCATCTGTTGCGATTTCCAGCTGATCTTTGGCAGTGGAGCATAGTAAGACTGCATGTTGTTTTTATGTTTCAGATTTTATATCTTTGCTTTTTTCATGTTGTTTTTATGTTTCACATTTTATATCTTTGCTTTTTTCAGTCAAAATTTTTTTTGAAATTTTGTTTTAGAAATGTTAGTTGGTTATTGGTTTTGGTATTAAGCTCAGAAGCGAATGTTGAATATATGCTAATGTATATTTAAATTTGACCAGTTCGTAGTTTGTTTAAATTTCTATTATTCTTGATATTTAGTTAAATATAATTTTAGTTTTGACTTTGACATGACTTCATATAATGCAACTTTAATTAATTAGGAGTAATAAGAAAATAGTATTTGTATTATTAATATTATATTTACTATTTATGACTGATGGTGTTCAGTAAAAACAACCAGTTTAAAATAAAATAATGTATATTTTTCCCATAATGGCTTAGACATCAAAATACTTATAATATTTATAGGTAGGTATTTAAATCTAAAATATAGTTCGGTATAATACAATATGTACAAACTTTGGTTTTAACAAAACTTGCGCAATTAAATAACAGGAATTTATATGAACCGCATAAGAAGTATAAATTTGTAGTCCTTATGTACACATATATAAAATAAAGTTTAAAAATGTTAAATTTATACTTCTTTGCCATACTATTTTAACATTAACAATAATCTTATTGTTAAAACTATACAACAATAATTGCTTGGCTGTTATAGTACATTTCCAGCCATACAGTTTCACTAAAAAGCTCTAAAAATGAAAAGATATCAACAAACTAACCCAAAGTGTGTATGAATATCATACGCAAAATATAATTACACTAAAATTGATTAACACTTCAACAATAATAAGGAAGAGGTACTTTATCTTATTTAGTTGCAGTAGGCACTTTAAACTCCACATTTCCGGAATAAATATCTCAAGTTACTTAGTAAATATAACTTTAAAATACAATCTAAGTTTATACAATCTCTTTATGGTTTGGTAAAGTGATAGATCTGTTGCGAGTATTTATATGTTCTGAGAAGATAGTTGCTGCTGGATTTAGGAGTATTATTTGAAATATGTCTTAGTACCAATACAGCTCCATTCTTATGAAAAAGAAAAGAAGCCTTGATAAGTAAACATCTATGAAGTCTTCTTGTGTGGTTGAACCGAATATAGTTTTAAGTTGAATTTTATCAATGGTACTCATTTCAATAAATGAGCAACTTTGTTGCACTTAATAGTAAACTTATATCAAGATAAAATTATGTTTGTATGCTAATGTTGCGATGTTTGCAAATTTTTATTTACGATTTATTTGGTGTCTTGATTCAAGTAGGAAAAGTATCATGTTTACGCATGTCTTTTTACTTTATACAAAAATAGATTATGACAAAAAGCATACTTTTTGGGAAATCTCAGTCAAAATTACTGTTTTCTTAAACAATATTTTCAGTGTGCAATTTATACATGTCTTTATAGATTTTAGTTTGTGTATAGTCATTATTGTCATTTTGGAAGTTACATCAACAAGTGTTTTATACTCCGTGTTTTAGTACACGGTATACAATTTTTGGATTGATTTCGAAAGGCTGAGCTGAAATTATAAGACGCTCAAAATGTTTCAGCCATCGTGTTTGCAATATTAAAACCTAGTTCAGAAGCAGCACAACGTTATTAGCCATAGCCTTGGGGATGGCTATTTTATTTTTTTAAGCTGCCCGCAGAATAATTTCCTAGGCACGTTTAACTATCAAATTATTGATAACATCCCGAAAATCGAAAAAATCGAGTTTATTTTTGTTGACTATGCAGTCATTAATGCCGTTGAACATTCTTTGATCGCTCCAGAGGAGTTATAGGTACCTATTTATCGATCAATACATTTAAATTAATAATTATTTATTACGTGATGATCTTTAAAACCTCTAAATTACGAGGAGATAAGTACTGGCCGTAACACTGATAAGATCTGTTACACGTTACAGAATTGATAAGACACTACTTAAGGCACTAATTGCATTGCTTTGTACATTATCAAATCGCATTGAAATACGCGCAGAATAATTATATTATTAATTATATATATATCACGGCCACGCGGTTTATTGCACTTCGCGATTTATTTACACATTTCCTCACTATAACACACTATTGGAAGCACTTGTCAGTTACTGTAACAAGTTTTTCTTACGTCGGCCAAAATTTCGCTAAAGTCGTCGTCGTTCTTCTGTACACCGTTCTGGATGACGTCGTGGTTACTGTAAATATCGGGGTAATGGGTTAACATTGGCTCTGGTTTCACGTTAGTATTGGGCAAAATCACAGACGTATGCTGAGCTTGAAAATTGTAAGTGATGTTAGTCGACACGTTATCGTTCCTATGATAATTGTGGTTAGAATCGATCATGTTGGCGTCCGCATTTGTAAATTTCAAATACTTGTCGAACTCCCTTGCGTCCACATCGCTGTCGACGTCACTTCTTTCCTCGTTCTGTGGAATGTAAGTTTGCACCATGGGGCTGCCGTACGTTGTAGGATAAGAATCGTTAATGGTCGGCTTGTAACTGAGATCGTATTCAGGTTTCTCCATGATTACGTCGCTTTTAAGATTAGGATTATAGTTTAAGTAATCAGCTTTATGCTCGTGGTCGTTTATTAACTGTATGTCTTCCTTATAATAATCTTTGTTAGGATAATACTGCTGTATGTTGGTGCTGTAGTAATGAATAGTGTTTGAACTGCTGGCAACAGTATTGCTCAAAGAATTCTGGGGCTGACTTGCCCCTAGGAGTTGCTGATCCTGAGAAGTGGCCACTGGAGGGTAAAAAGTACCCGTAACCACGTGCCCTTGCTCAACTGAACTTTTATTTGCACACATGACGTACATACCATTAGCCATGGGAACCGAAGTAATGGGTTGAGAGTCTGTGTAATTAACCGCGTTAGATTGACGGAAATTTTGTACTCTGGTTGTATAATTCTGTTGCGTCGGACTTAAACTGTTAACGTTTACGTTAGAATTTAAGTTTGTGTTAGTAACGTTGCTAGTATGTTGTATATTAGACATACGCTGCTTTTCCTCCGCGTACGGAAAGTCTTTTTCTTGTTCTAACGGCGAGAGTTCCGGGGTTGGAAGTGCCGGGGCTCCTTCCTCTTTTCCGCCATCGCTTGATTCTTGGGGACTTTTTGGCTGTTTCAGGACAGATTTAGGCTCAGGGCTGTGCGTTGGCGAAGCATCGGGGGTGTGCAACGCATAAGGGCTCTTTTGGGCATAACTCTGCTGATAACCAACATAATTATACTGATTATACTTCTGTTGAAAATTAACCGGACTATATCGCTTGTCTGCGGATTGCTGTCCGAAATCCGAAACGTTTCCTGGACTAGAAAAATCCAGAGAGTTAAAGTTGTTCTGTTGGACCCCCGGAGAAAGGCTTGCGTTGGGGATGTACCCGGCGTAACGGGGCGACATGTTGGGAAGATTTGGGCTGGGCAAAGAAGAGCCTACTCGAGGTCCCGCGCCGGAAGTGGCCCTCTGTTTGTTATGTTTCCGGCGTCTCGGCCGGTATTTGTAGTTGGGGTGTTCGGTCATGTGTATCACTCGTAACCTCTCGGCCTCTTCTACATATGGTCTTCGGTCTTGAGGTGTCAGTGAACGCCACTTCTTGCCTGAAACAAAGAAGAATATTTTTGAGCAACAGTCGGCAGTTACATAAAAATTCTGTGAATTTAATGTCCCATGGAAAATAACTGCAGTTATTTTGAGCTCTGTCTTAATTAAGACAGTACATTTTGCAAGTCGCAAATTTTGGCATTTACAGTGGTAATCTCTTTGTTGTGGATTATTTTTAACGGTAAATTAGAATTATTAGATGGAAGATATTCTTACAAGTTTCATATCATAAATTGTAATGTTCATTGTTTGGTAAATGTTTTCATTTCTTTAGACAAGTTAATTTGTTATGTCAAAAATTAGCTATTTTAGGAAGCTGAAAATATTTTAAGTATGTACTCTTGATTTTACAAATTTTTTGGATGTTTCGTTCCAACAGAAATTCTTTAAAAGTACAAATGTTCCAAAATAGAAACAGATCATGATTTCTGAGCATTCACTTAATTTTTAGCTGTCTTTAGTATTAAAGTTAGTCCAAATTTCAATAGTTCAGTTATATGAGAACCATTGATATCTTGTTTTCAAGTCTCAATTTCGATTTCAGACAATAGTTCATATTTCAACTAAAAAAAGAAAAATATCGAACTTGCAGCTTGATAATCTTAATTAATATTTCAATTTCTAACTCTGCATTATATTTTACTTTTCGTGGTCCAAATCTCGTCCTTACAACCGGGATGTTCGTTCCAGACGTGAAATCTCCAATTACAACGCAAGTTTGCGGTTAAAAACGTAAAATTTTTACTTCAAACCAATGTTGTGTCTTAAGTAAAAAGTAATATCGATCGAAGCATTTCTATTTCTCATTTAAGCTCAAGATTTCGGTTGTAAACGTCAGTAATCATAAGCCTAATCAATTAAAATCAATATCTCAGCTTCCTACTCGAGTACCTACTTAAGAAGATTTACACCGAAACTTGTTAAACTAGTAAATTCAGTGTTTCAACGCCCATCTTAAAGTTCAACGAAAAAGACGGATTCTAACCTTAAAACACAAGAACTATCTTTTGTATTGTCGAAATTTCGTTTATATACTAGAAATCTCAGATTAAAACAAAAACCTCGCCTTACATCGCAAGATTTTGATTTGAAACTCACCATTCATATCTCAAACTGTAGAGATCGACTTTCGAAAATTGGGATTTAATGTTTAATTCAAATTCTTGTCTTTATATTAGAGATCTCGAATTTAGCTCAAGATCCCGACAGGTTTTGCTTAAAATAGCAAAATTTCAACATTAATCTTTATATTTCGTCAGACGTAAATATTTTCTGTTAAGCTAAATATATTAATTTTAAACTTATAGCGTTGTTAAAGAAGATTTAATTGTTTTGAGCTTCAAATTTCAGGTTTTTTTTTTTTTTTTCACACATTCATACTACCGTTCCCCCCCCGGAACCGCTTTCGCATTACTTCAGGGGGGTGCGGGC